>CAJQZN010021344.1:0-13570 GCA_907164685.1 Colias eurytheme
GTTAAGAATATATTATGACCATTCACAAGTGCTTCTAGAAGAAGTCTAGTTGTATAAATAAATGTTTGAGTTTGAGTTTGAAATATTTACCGATAACGCAAGGATATGATGTTTTAAAATGTAGAGAATACTTTATTACTTACGTGCAAAGTATAGGAACATAGAAATAACATAAAAAGAAAAATAGGTCTTATCTTTAGTGATCTCTGTTTTTTACGAGTATTTTTGTATGGAATGCCTATTTATTAGGGTCGTTATGTCGCTTTAGCAGTTTCATACCTTTATTTTGTTGTTACAAGGTGATTACTGATTACTATAAAAACCGTTGAACATTTTTACGTGGTTTTTTTGTTATTTATAATAATAACATTATTGGCAATTAGATACTCATTTTACAAGTATAAAACCATGAACACGCATGAACATAAAGTGTTAGTTTTAGTTGTTTGTGTGTGACGCCATGAGGCCGCCCTTACCGTGTTGAGCAGTTAAGTGTATGTAGCATACATACATACATGTTGAATAAAATCCATTTTCTTACAAATAAATGTATTCCACCTTAAATCATTTGACTCTCGGTGCAGTGGGTTCGATTCCCGGTATTTTCCAGTAAATATCAAATAATTAAATTAGGTAAGGATTATAATATGTGAAAAGAATAATGAATGAAGATAATTTCAATATAATGGTGCGTTGCAATTTCTAGTATAAATTCGTAAAGTAATTTATGACTTTACCAGGAATTAATATTATAGTGCGTCGCTTCTTAATAAATGTTATTGGTTTAATCAGAGAATATGGAGTTAATCGGTGGGTAAATACTTACAAACTTGTTGATTACAAGGGATGTCTAATTTACCCCCAGATTGAAGATGAATAAATAATATGTATATATAATACAAATTACCTATAGTATCTCCAAAAAGTTATATTCATAGTTCTAAGAATTGTGTCTTATTTTGATAAATATTTAATTGACTTTTATTATGTATGTACTAGATTTCCGCCCGCGGTTCGCCCGCGTTTTCAAAGGAAAACCCGCATAGTTCCCGTTCCCGTGAGATTTCCGGGATAAAATCTACCCTATGTGTTAATCCAAGTAACCCTCTATATGTGTGCTAAATTTCATTGTAATCGGTTCAGTAGTATTTGCGTGAAAGAGTAACAAACACACACACACACACATCCTCACAAACTTTCGCATTTATAATATTAGGTGATATTAGTAGGATGATTTAAGTTTTGTCTGCTTTCGATAGTATTAAAATTATCTGATACCAATAATTGTTTGTTTCTAAACATACTACTACTACTCAACGGTTCAACCTGATAATATAACCATTACAATATAGTTACAAAGAAAATGTGGTGAAAAAACAAAGGATTTTTCATTCAACCACAACGTGACGTCTCAAAAATCCCTGTGGGCTTTCCTTTTTCAGTATTTGACAGATTTCGTATCCTGGGGACGATCCAGTTAGGACGTTTTAAGTTCTCAATAGAATCATAGTTAGTTATTTCCGTGACTTGATGAAAATAGAGATATTTATAAAGTGTTTACATTTAGTTCTTATTTCTCCAAACAAAAAAAATGAAAAAATATTTATTTCAGCAAAAAACACAATAGCAATTCAAATTTAATAATATAAGAATTTTCTGTAGCTTATTACACGGATATAAGAATTAAATATTATAATGAACCAAACTAAGAGAACTTTTGTCGTGGGAGCTGGAGCAAAATAAAACGTTAAAAAGATTAATAAGTAAGTACTTACTATCAAGTATCAACCACTCCTTCTGATTCAGCTGAAATCGGTGAATTCGGTTTATCCTAAAAATACACATTTTGAGTAATTTAATATTAATAAATTATCTAAATAGGTACAACAATAAAAGATAAACAATTCTGATGAAGGATTAATGCATCTTAAAATAATATATAAAACACCAATATAGGAATAAATAAAAAGTAGCTATCAATGGTCGCTATACACATTTTAATATTCTTAAATTCACATTTTCTTTAAAAAAAGAACTACGTACTTAGGTACTTTAGTTTGATGTGGGCCAATCAGGAATTTATGACATTGACATATCGACATGCTTTTAACCTTTATATAATCTGTGGCGAGTTAGTTTTGGCGCTAATTTTCCGTGACATTGATAAATAAACCCACTCCGATTTTGGATAGGCCATGTTAATGTTCTAGATTATATTTTGATAACAGTCAACTTAATGTTAGTTAAAAAGTTAGGAAATAAATATAATTAACAATCCTATTATTTATTTATTATTTATTATATTTATTAAAGGATTTAAGCATAATCTTAGGCTCTCAATGTAGTTGCGAAACATAGAAGTTATTTTCGTATTTGTATTACGGATATTGGAACACTATTACAATATACATATTATAGGATTAAGTCTATCAATTATTCCGAATGGTTTCCATCTAATTCAATATGGGGTTAAATTGTGGAATAGATAATTATAAACAAGTCTACACCAGCCAGTTCTCAGTGTTGAGATAACCGCTGTGCGAAAAGCACGTGCACACAGTTTCCATACAGCCGTCTTATGAAACTCTACGACGCGACGAGTTAGAAATAAATTTTGACTTTTCCATACATATTAAAGTGTAAATATATTGTCTTTTTTTAATTATTCAATTTTATTAAACTGCTTTGTAGTTTGTTCAAAATTAATAATAGGTAAGAGTGAAAGCAAAAATTAATCAAAATAATCTCCGAAACAGTGACAAAGTTAAAATTGAATGACAAAAATTTTACCGCGCCATACCGCTTGCCTTTGTACGAAATGAAATTAAAAAAGCAAAATGACATTTGATGGCATTTTCTCATTTTTTTGAATTAGGAAATGGAACTGGCTTGTCTATGACAGGCAGTTCGGAAATGGAATATCTTTGATCGAATTTAAAAAGTGTTTGTTGTCCCAACAAAAAAAAATGGAGCAATTTTTGCGCGTAAATGAGACGGCGGAGGATTTTTACGCGCGTTGCACGAATTTGACCGCGTTCGATTGCAGTGAGGAAGAAATGTTGTGGTGCATGATGGGTCCTAGGCGGTTGCCTTTATCGAGGATTGTGCCGATTTCAATATTTCTTTTGTTAATATTTCTGACTGGCGTGATCGGGAATGTGGCTGTGTGCGTTGTGATTGTGCGACACCCGGCGATGCATACGGACACTAATTATTACCTCTTCAGCCTGGCGCTTAGTGACTTATTGCTGTTGTTATTTGGTAAGTTTTCATTGTTTTAAATAAACTTCCTTTTCTAGGTAATTTTCTAGGTAGTACTAGAATATGATTTATGAAAAAATTTTAAGTGTCTGGAACTGGATTACGTTTATGTTTTGTACACAGTACTTACAAAAAATAAAAATGTATCATTCCATTATTTGGTTACTTTTGATAAGTTATCGTTACATGCATAACGTTTTAGTGAAATTTTATAAAGTTGGTATCCGTATAAGGTATATCTAATAATAGACCGGGAGATATTGACTAGGTAGGTTTTATACTAAGCTATGTAGTGATTTACGAGCTGCATTCTGCATATTTTAAGTGGTTGTATATCTACAAATTATATGCGATCTATGTTCGGGATAATAATATGGTTTATTACTTTATAGCATTCATAACTAATGTCTTAAATACAGAAATTGTTTTTATAAATATACCTAGAAATATTATGTTTAAATCTCCGAAATCTTTGCATGTTATTTTATTAACAATATAATAAGCATAAATAACAAATGCATTATTATAATACGCTATATTCTATAACATAAAATGCAATGTTTATGTTTATATTGGAGAAGCAGCGTCAAAACAAAGCATGCCTTACTCCCACTTGAACGTTGGGTGGAAAATTTTACGGGTTTATTACTTATTTAAAACGATGTTTTAAACATTTAACGTAACGCGAAGTGAAAAAAATGAATGTATTTAATACTTACTAGAAAAGTTAAAGTTAAGAAAGTTATTAGCTATGCTTATTTTTAATAAAACACATTTTATTAATATCTAGACTGAGTTTATTGCTCTTTGATTAGTTAGATGCGTTGCTCAAATAAACAGGAAACAATATAGTTAAAACAAAGGAAAACAAGACAAAGAAAAGGTACATGACGG
Organism: Colias eurytheme; assembly: GCA_907164685.1. Lineage (NCBI taxonomy): Eukaryota > Metazoa > Arthropoda > Insecta > Lepidoptera > Pieridae > Colias > Colias eurytheme. Next base: position 4,156 of record CAJQZN010021344.1, read on the forward strand.
AAATTACGCGGCTAATGATCGCTAGAACAATTCGGAGAATGTAAATTATACTGTTTATATTATAATACCTAACTATAATTTAAATGACGATTATAATTTAACGAGCAGTAATGGCTCAGTGGTGAGAACTTCGGACTTATAATCGGTAAGTCGGAGGTGCGAGACCAAGCAAGAGCGTAGGAATAAATTGATTTGTATTTGTGATGTTGTAACACCATTATTGCTCAAAACGGTGAAAGAAAACATCAAGAGGAAAGCCACATGTCGAAGAATCAATAGTTCGACGACATGTGACATCTGCCAACCTGTATTTTTCCGTGTGGTGATTGTCCTGACTCAACCTTCATAGGCATGCAGTGTGTTCAGTAGTAGCACAGACTAATAATAATATACTGGTAGTAGGAACATATTATATGGGCTGATGAGAATGATAATTTTAATTCACAAATTAAATGAAGTTTTTGTGTGTGAATGTGTGTGTTGGTAGTGCGTATATTTAACATTTTCATTTCTATTTAAATCCGCAAAATTACATTCGTCAATATTTTCATAACCGTGAAATGAACAAAGATTAATGTAAAACAAAGTCAAATACAGCGCCAGTATGTTTTTACTGGCTTTCATTCATGAATACCGTCAATTTTCATCTAAATTGAATGAAACAAACGATTGAGGTCTATTGTTTTGTTACGGAAATGTAAATCGTTTCCCGATATTTAACAATTAAAATATTTCTGTTCTAACATTTATAAAGTACCAAGTACTGGATGATAAACATACCTTACGATTGTCTTAAGGTATAAGGCTATTCATATTGAAAGCTGTTCGACTTATTTTCTTAATTTCGACTTCTTTATATTAAAGTGAAACTTTTATTACATCGTCTCACACTTTTTGGTCTGTGTAGCGCATGTCGCGTGACGGTCGGCTGCCGAGTAGGTATAAAGCAGTGTTCGGAGTCATTATCGTACAAATACGATAATTTTGTGCCCAAGTTTCACTTTTACCGTGGTTTCATAAAACCACACAACTTTTTTTTATTATAACGTACCTTTTTATTGCCAATGTACAAATTAGTTAGCATAAATATCTTCCGGTTTCACATCTTATTGATCTGAAGTTAGTATTATAAGATTTCACCAAGAATATTTAATTTGCCACTTACAAGGTAAATGTTATATCAAAGATATAAGGATTAACTGTATAATATTCTGTTTCCTAAAAGCCTCACTAATTGTATTCAGTAAGCTGCTTATGTCTCAGCACTCCTCGACTAAATTTAAAGTGGCGGATTTTATAACTAACGACGTTGTTCTTCTTAGCTATGTATAAATACAAAATCTATACAAATTTCTAAATGTAATTTAATTTAATCTATTAGCGATCGAAATTTAGGAGATAGGTTGTCTGGAATATTATGGGTACGACTATATAGACTAAGTTACTTATATCAAGTCAATAAAAAAAGCAGTAAAACAATATGCTGATAAATGTGGGTAATAGCAAATATTAATGAGAGGATTTTTTTTAATAAAGGAATTCCTTCCTTATATTTTCAGCATAACTTAAATCTATACGTAATAATATAAAGCTGAAGAGTTTGTTTGTTTGTTTGCTTGAACGCGCTAATCTCGGGAATTACTGGTCCGATTTGAAAAAATTTTTCGATGTCAGATAGCCCATTTATCGAGGAAGGCTATAGGCTATATACAGAACTAACAGAAGCGGAGCACTGCGGGTAAAACCGCGGAGCACAGCTAGTAAAACTATATTTTAAGTAAAAATGAGAAAACAACAAAATAAAATCCAAACAAGAAGCTTTACCTATTGTGGCTCATAATACCACTGAAAGACTACTTCAGCATCAGACTTACTGGATGAACTAGAAACTAGATCATAATGGATCTGTCTCTTATAGTTTTCTACAAGCTTTAGCACTTAAAATTTGTTTATTTAATGAGAAACACTAATGGTTTAATATTAAACGTCGAAAATAGTATTACATAAAGTACGTCTGAAAGGTTATTTTAAAGATAAAATAATACATAATTTGATGCATTTTAACAAAACTTTAAGAGCGATTTCTTTTGAAGAATTACCTACAGAATATTTATTTTTAGACATAGTATAATATTAACTACTAACTACTACTAACTAATTTGGGATTATTGTTTATTCATGATCGATTATATATATACTTAGCGAGATATTTTTAGTTATCGTAATTTTGCTAAAGTTCTTCATAAAAACTAATGTGATAGTCTCTAATACAATTTAAAATAACAATTTGTACTAATAAATTTCGTATGGAAAAAGCTTAAAGCCCACACGAAGAATAAAACTTTTTTAATCAATGTTTAAAGTAATTACTTTGTTTTCGTTCTTCCCAATTTTAAATTAATTTAAATGGCATACAAAATAATGTCGATGTTTCACATCTGCCACTTTTTTATATTTATAGATTTGAAATTGCTTCAAATGCCATTATACCAATCATAATATGAAATAAACTTATTTGAAAGATAATATATAATATTGTAATATGGAAAGAATAATGACGGTTCGTTACATTCTTTGATAAAATACAAAGAGGGATGAGTTTGTACGAACTTAAAAGTTTTTTCTAAGTCGCTTACGATTCGACTATGTATATGAGAGATTTATTTTGATGCTATTTTGAGAATGATTTACCTTACCTAATACTGGTAGAAATTAATTTATGCAGATGTCTTCAACCATGGTCAAATTATACATTTGAATTAACAATAATTGCCGGAAAGCCAAATTTTTCATTAGTTAATTGTAATGTTATGGTTAATATTACAATTAATTAATTTTTTTTATATAAAATACCTGTTTTTACTGATTTTTCCTCATCCTAATCTTTCTCATTTGTGTTCTGTTTGTAATCTGATTTCTCTTACATAATATTTTTTTAATGACGCTTCTGGGTTTCATAATAACATATTGTATTTTTCTTACTGAATTAGGAAAATATACTTTATTAAGGAAATACTTCTTAGTTCGAAAGATATAAAGAATTGCCTGACGGGATATTCTTTTTCCAAATATCTGTATTGTAGTGTTTTCAGTGTCTGTGTTTGTGTCGTGTTTTCAGTGTCGGGTGTTAGGTGTCGTGTTTGTAGTGTCTGTGTGTAGTGTTTGTGTGTAGTGTCGTGGTTATAGTTATAACTTTTAATGGTATAGTGTGCCCCACAGCCCCACTTGACCTGTGGAACGAATACAAATATTACATGTTAGGCGCGGGTCAAACACAAGCGGCGCGGGCGCGGGCGTGCCATAAGCGCACCTCTTGAATCTGTTTTGCACCACGTCCTTCTTATACATTTTGTATGAAAGAATTTTGGAAAGGCGACGAGGCGGCACGCCACGGTTGCGCCGCGGGCGTACCGCAGGCGTACCGCAGGCGCGCTTCCCCCATCGCATCCAAATAGAGGTCAATTCACGGTCATACACAATCAAAAACAAATCGGGTGGTAGGAGACGGTAGCCTGTCAGTCAAAAATGTGTTCTCTCTGTGTGGAATTATATAGAGCTGCTATTACATACCCTTCTTCGTTTTGTTTTTAAAGGTGAATTGAATTAATCGATGAAATGATTTACACAGGTGATGGCAGTAGGGAAAGTGAAAATGAAGAAGAGCATAATGAAAGTTCCCATGTATTTACAATGTCAGAAATAAAGATAATCCTGATTTTGATTGTGTTTTTTATTTATTTGTAATTGTAATAATATTGTGGAATGATCAGTACTGTAAATACTTTTGAACTGAGATTTTAATGATAAGATTTATATGGTTTAAATGTAAACCTGTGTTTGAAAACCATATTTTATCTATACTAATATTATAAAGAGGAAAGGTTTGTATGTATGTATGTATGTATGTATGGTTTTCACGCATAAACTAGGTACTGGACCGATTTTGATGAAATTTGGCACAGATAATCTTTAGACCCTGAGAAAGAACATAGGCTACCTTTTATTGCGAAATATGTACCACGGGCGAAGCCGGGGCGGACCGCTAGTACAATATAAATTTAGTGTTATTTTAACCTTCTTTTCTTCCATCATTACACCAGTACTACTTTAAAATTACTTTAAAAGTACTATAAAATTTTCCAAGTAAATTCCAACATTTCCAACAAAGATATATTTGCAATCGTGGGGTTATCCTCGCTATTTACTTACAAGGAATTATCAAAACAAAATCGTTACTTTCAAATTAACGTTACTTTCAAATCTCTTTTAGCACAAAAAACATAATTTTACTAAATTATGCATGAAGAAAATGCATTTAACCACTCTATATAAATATCATTTTCGGACGCCAACAGCGCGCCCGCGGTGCGCCCGATGCGCGCCGCGCCGCTTGTATATGTCCCGCGCCTTAGAAAACATTTTACATTGAACTCGTGTCAGTATTAATGATATCTAAAGATATCTATAAACATTTCAAGTGCACAATATCATACTTTTATGGGAAAAAAGACACCTCTCACAAATGCAAACATTTTCGGGTTGGTATTTTCATCAACACCATAAAGAGAAATGCCATTCCACAGAAAAAGGTAAACAAACGGAAAGGTTAGAATTTACATATCAATATCACAAAGGTCGAGGTTTTAGCTCCGTATTGTTGGTTATCAATTCACGCTTAAAAGGAGAAAAAGGAGAAGAAAGAAGAGTTATTTGCTGTGAACGATAAAATAAAAGAATGTGAATATACTAGAATCACGACGGTATATTAAACTCAAACTTATTTATTCAACTTCGTTTAAAACTGCTTTAAAATATAGAAAAATAATCATTTAAGAAGTTTGTACAGAGAAGCGCTTGGTAGAAACCGTAGTTGCTCTTAAAAAATCATAATATTATAATCAATGTCACATTATCATTTTTTTTATGAATAATACCTACCTGACTATGATGATAACACAAGGTACCATACAAAATTTGTTTCTGCTTTGTTTGTACAAATAACAACAACCAAATTGTAACGTATAGATCAGTTGGTTTGTATTTAGAAAAAAATCTGTTTAGCTTAATGATATGCTGCTTTAAACAGGTTGATATTATTCATCAATCGATCATACATTAAACATCAAATTGTTGGAAATTGCAGTAGTTACTCATTGTTTACTACTTACTCATTGTTAATTTACTATTACTATTACTCATTGTTAAATTTAAAGGTTCCTATTACTCATTTTTAAATGCTAATGGAGCTGATTTTAAATGCATTTTTTGGGACACATACAGAGTATTTAGATAGCAGAGGTTAAACTGACCGATAAAAGACACTACATTATTTTCCTACGAACAAAAGCTCTTTTCAAAACCTTCTATTTAATTATGTTTCACTAAAAGGCTAAGTAAAACATAATATTATTTAAAAGTTTTGTTAGAGAATTCTGTCTGCATATGGTCTGCACACCATAAGAACGCTTACACCATCATTTAAAGGTATGATGTACGATAATCAAACAAAATAAAAACAAATACAATCTATAATTTTAGAGTCGCTAAAGCGAGGTGCTAATTGGTAAAGGCGGATGTGGGTTTTTGGATTGTCTTCATGTTTTAATCTTCCGTATTAGATAGAATTCACATGAATACACTAATCTATTCAAACAAATAAAACTGTCTGTCTGTGAGTAACAGGATTTTAGTAACTGCTATAAATAGACGTATAATATTTATATCTATGTAAATATCAAGTATAATGTTACCTAATTCTGTCCGATTCTATATGTGCGTTTGTAATCGTTTATTCTGGTAAATCCATGGTAAATCTCACATATCTATTTTTATTCGTTTGACATTAATTACCCTTGTAATAGTTTCGAGTAAGATTTAGAGCTGTTGTGTTTCCTATAGAAACAATTTAACCCATATCCCTTGTGAAAATAAACTCGTTTTGCATTGCGCAATAGAAAGAGTTAAAAAATGACGATTTCATGTAAAATTTATCAAGCTTTTACCTATCTTACCTGTGCTTTAGCACAACGGAAACATTATTTGATACAATATGTATACACAAGTTGTAGGCTAAACCATATTTTAGGAACATTAATATTATTATGATTCATGTGAGTCGAAAGCTTTTCTCATTTTTGTATGAATTGAGATTGAGAGGTAAGGTAGAGAATAATCGGTTTAGTACCTACTTTATTTGCGTATTTAAGAGCTTTTTTGTTTTAGTACCTATGTTGTTCTTTCTTAATAGGGAAGTATACCTTATTTATTTATTTAATTTATTTATTTAACCATTTATTGTACATCACCATTTAATATTACAATGTACAGTACATATATTATATTGTATAGATGCGAGGTTAAGTACAAAAAGGTGATCGTATCGCTTAAAAGCGATTTCTTCCAGGCCATTTACTTGGAAATAAAACGATATCACTACAGTACAATTTCGAGCTTTGTTTCTAAGGACTTAAATCAATTAAAGACTTTATTAAATGTATATTTAAATGTATGTGTATATTTAAAACATGCTCACATGCTTCCACTATACCTACCTTTTTATCAGGCAGACAAGTAACTTAATATATAAACTGCTGTAATATAGGAATCCTTTCATATTTCAATTTTTATAGATAGCTCTATTCTCGAGTACATGCAGTTCATCTCCAACACACAAGTTGCTTATTTGTTATTATTATTTACAGACACTGTTGAATCTAACTTTCGAGTGTTTCTGAAGTCTAAATTAAGCCGCATGAATTAAATTCTCAGCCCACTATCCAGTCTCTTCAATAGGATATCGATTAGTTAGCACTCTCGCTCCAAGTTTCGGGACCCTAAGTAATTGGCAAATTGTATTTGTATGTTCTAGATAAAACAATATAAGATCCATCTTACTTACTAAAATTCAATTAAATTCAATTAAAATTCAATTAAATTATAAAGCTGAAAAGTTTGTTTGTTTGCTTGAACGCGCTAATCTCAGGAACTGCGTGTCCGATTTCAAAAATTATTTCACTGTTAAATAGGCATCTATCGAGGAAGTTTATATGCTATATATCATCACGCTAAGAACAAAAGAATCGGAGCAATGTGGACAAAACCACGGGGCATAGCTAGTTAAGAAATAAACATAGGCTTTTAAAAGATAGCAGACCGCAGTGTCGGAAAAAGTGTCAATGTCAGAAGTGTTTTATGTGCCTTAAATATTTTACTTTTTTCCTTTATATCAATTTTCTTTCTGTAGCTTTTTATTTAGTAGCAATGAACGACTCGAAACTCTGCGTGATATATTTCCGATGGCAGAATTTATGGAGATAGATGTTTCCTTCCACAGTTTCTTTCAAAAGTCTTTTTAACAACTTTTCTTGTATACCTAAACATATATAGGTATAACAAAATGTCACTTTTAAATAATAAGATATTACTGGTATCTATACTATCAATAGATACTTATATTATAGAGCTGAAGAGTTTGTTTGTTAGAACGCGCTAATCTCAGGAACTACGTATCCGATTTCAAAAATTATTTCACTGTTAGATAGCCCATCTATCGAGGAAGTTTATATGCTATACATCATTACGCTACACCAACAGTAACGGAGCCACGTGGGTGAAACCGCGAAGCGCAGCTAGTAAAATTATAAAATTGCTTATCCAGCCTAACATTTCAGAATGAATGAATGAATAAACACTGTTGTTGTACTTGAAGTCGTAAGAACGTTTTCTAGACACCTAAGTACCTAATGATATTAAAATTTATCAGCCACTGTTATCAATTGGGAGCCTGCGGGGTATCATCTCATCTTCTGGAATATCGTCTAACATTTTATTGTTATTATCGTCTTATTATAGTGAACAGTGTAGGCGTTATGCTGAATGTAATGTTATCATTTATACTATTTTCAAACAGTTTTTTATTATGAGTTTAGTAAGCATGCAAGTTTTAAGGAAGGTTTTCTTCTTAAGGATTTTAATTAGTTATTAATGTGAATTGTACAGAATTTATAAGGAGTGATGTGACGTTTGAAAGAGAAATGAATAAGGCAACATGTTGAGTTAGTAATGATAATAATCATCACAAGTTTGTACTCTAGTTTATGAGTATAGTTTTTTAATTTTTTAATAAATGTATTTTTCAAGTATTTTTGTACAAAAAGACGTTGTCAATCCCGTCGTATCCTGTCTAATGATGCTACACGGTACACTTTTCAATCTAGAAACATTTTTTCTTAAAATTATTCACATAGCTGCGGAGCATAATTTTGTAGTATAAAATGGTCATTCAAGCGCTTCTGAAGGAAGCCTAATTGAGTTTGTAACAATATCAATAACCAACAATAATAACAACGTTGTTTACGAAATTTCAATGTCCCGAAATGTAGAGTTCTGGGAATTAACTTCTGTTATTGTAATGTCCATTTGGGCTTTACCTTTGAAATCGAGTTTAGTACATAACTGAAAAAGGAGAGATATATTTAATTATTGAATTGATTAGAAAATAAGCAATATAATATACTAACCTGTAGTACTCAAAGATCACGTACCTATACAAAAGTGTTAGAATTATAGAAATCGAATAGAATAGAATAGAATAGAATATAATTCATTTATTCGTGGTAAAACAAGAAATACATACAAAACAAAAAAAATAATACAGATAAAAAAATAAAAAATCACCACGAAAAGGGTATGGATTCAGCATATGGAGAAAACAATGACCAAAAGGCCACTGCTTTCACCGCTGTTTTTCAGCCATAACCTGTTGTGGCCACAAAATCGGTTATGAGATTAGGGCGTTCAAACAAACAAACCTTATTTGATTAGTTTATATTGCAGACCGGTTGCACAGCGTCCTGACAACTTCTATTTTGCTTAATTACTGTTGGTTAAAAGACAGTTATTAACATCTGAAAATGTACGTATAAAAGTATCCAAAGGCTGCCAGGGACAGGGAATATCAGTAAGCGACGATGTAGCTATATCATACAGTTCATATTGTATATATACAGGGTGTGATCGTTAAGTGTGCACAGGCGATTTTTCCGTAAGTATTACAGATAACAAAAAACTTTAAACTGATATCGAAAGTACTTAACCTAATGAGTAAAATGGCCGTAATAAATTTTTAAAAATAAATCGAGAAATATCAAGAAAATTATCTTTAAACCCTCCCATACATTAAGTATGAAATATGAATATCCCATATACATTTAATATGAAAGATTTTAGCTTTCTTTTTCTTTTTTTGAAAATGAAAATGTCCGGAAAATATCCGGAAAATGCGTGAAAATGTCCGGGAGGAGCGTGGAAAATGCTTGGAAAATCCCCGAAAAATGCCAGGGAAATGTCCGGAAAATGTATGGAAAACTTCCGGAAAATCCCCGGGAAATGCTCGGAAAATCCCCGGACAATGCCT
>CAJQZN010021348.1:3895-23637 GCA_907164685.1 Colias eurytheme
CCTCGTAGAACTATCTGATCTCATATAAGATATTAGTATTGTTTTTTGGAATAAAAGAGTAATATTCTGGTAATATATGGTGTTTTTCTGTATGGAAATGCAGACCTGGCTATGTTGCTTTGGGATATGTTTTTGTTTTTACTAAAGTTATTAAGGTTAGGCTGGACTTAATATATTAGATAGTTTGTTTTTTTATCTCTGTTGCTCTATGGAATATTTTAATACCGTTAGATTTTACACTAGAATAAATAAATTTTATTATAGACTAGCGGGCCGCCCCGGCTTCGCCCGTGGTACATATTTACGTTTTCTCTACATAAAAACCATCCTCGTTCTTCAAGGAATATAATAAAAAAAGAATTATCGAAATCGGTTCAGCCGTTCTCGAGTTATGCGCTTACCAACACATTTTGCGATTCATTTTTATATATAAGAAGAAGAAGATTACTTATTCTTTTATCCGGTATTTTCGCGAGCTTTTAATAAAGCTCATATTTTTGAAATTCAACTTCTTTAGGCGCGTTGAAACAATGATTTCAAGGTCGCGTCATGGCAGCCAATACGGTCACGTTATGGAGTAAGGCGACGATTTTGGTATATTAGAATCTTGTCAAAGAAGTTTCACTTCTGACACATATGCTCGGCACACACGCTCTTTTTAATACCAGTTAAGCACTATATGCATAAAGAATATTAGGTAAATGAATCTTGAGCTTTTGGCATATTTCAGTAGTTATATAATGAGGAGAATTTCGTTAATTGTTTGTTATTTTTAGCAACTACACAAAAGAACTTTAGAAATGGGCTGTGCCTTTATTTTTCTTGGCAAACGCGAAAATATTTCAAAGTAACTCCGGGAACTGGCATCTGAAATTCGTTTTAATTAATAAGGCGAATTAACAAACCGTATAATATTGTGGCTTTTTATAAAATGGGACCTTTTTAATAATGAGCAATTTGTGTAGGTCATGGATGGGAATGTATTGCTTTGACTGGCTGTGCTTTTCTTTTTGGTTGGTTATGAAATTAAGGAAGTTGGAAGAAACGGCTTTCAGATTTTCATGGTTAGTTACTCAATGAATTTATGAAGGAAAAAAATATGTGGATTGTGGAGGATAGATATAATTAATTTTTAAAAGGAAGATAATTCGATCTCTTTGTTCTCACGTCTTTTGGATGTAAATATTTTGTACGTGGTTAAAATTTCTATTGTAGTTAAACAGCTTTTATTTGCTGTTACGAATTTTTGAAAGTGGTTTTCGATCGATGGTCCGCTATTCTAACCCATTCGCCACTTCAATATGAGGTTGAATCAAAAATTTATCTAAAATTTTACACGGGAAATTCACTAGCTATGTATTTTCTTCCATTTGAAAGTCAATTTTTGTGTGTTAGTTTTTGATGCTTTATCCGTAGATTTGATTTCTTTAATACGTGTGATCTTTGATGATGACTGTCATCAGGATCTTTTTACCATGCAAACCTTGGAAATAGAGTAGATAACGATTGTATCGTATCCATCTTCTTAATATGGAAATTATGATAATAATTATTTATAAATACTGAGAATGGCTGTGTTGGTTAATACAGCCATTCCCACTATTTATAAATAAACAAACCAGATAAAACGGCTATCTCCGCATAAAATAAATTGAATCTGAATAAGCAACTATTAAATTTTCATAATCTCAGTCGTAATATAATTGGCCCTAACTTGAACTGAACAATAATAATAATAATAAATTGTAAAGCGCGACTGTAATACTGTGCAATATTTTGTTTTCATTGTAAATTAGCTGCGCTGTACAAAACAATACAAATGCGTGGAAATATAGATTATTTGTATTCTTTTATGAATTGTTCTTTTTTATGCTCGTGGTTGTAATTAGTTTTGGATACAATGGTTTATTCAATGGTTTATTTTATAATTAATTTTTATAATTAATTTTATAGCTAAGTGCCTTAATAAGAGTCTTGAGTTTTTGAACGGCATCTATGCCGAACGAACTCACGATCACCTAGTATCTATACTAGGTGATCGTGGGTTCGTCTTTGTTTAATTGAGAATTTTTTGTGGACAGCCCTGATTTTGTTTCAAAGAGTAAAGCAGCCTTATTTATTTATTTATTTATTACTCTTTAATCAAACTATACGTGGGAAATTTATTGCTAATTTATACAAAACAAAAGAAGAAAAGTATAGTTTATTAGGCGGCCTTATCACTTAGAAGTGATCTCTTCCAGGCAACCTGGGCAAAAGGTAACAAGCTTACAGCCTTAGTAAAGCTCCGCAAGATTTCATCAGATAGGCGAAAAAACATACAAAATATAAATGCTTTTTTATTGAAAAATATACAAACATCCTCAATTTAATATAATTCGTAAAGATAAATTCATGAATTGAGCATAATACATAAAGATAACATGATTAAAGACTTGTCGGAAGGATGCTTTCATAAACAAGCTTTGCTCTACCTAATAATATTATTCAGTCTATCAAAAATATTTCATTTGTATTATAAATGGTAATTTTCCGTTTCCCTATTTCCTGTGTACAAAGTAGCCTTTACGGTATCTATCCCTTTTCCGATTTAGAAAAGGATCGGCTTAGCGGTTTTTACATGAGAAAGTAACAAATATCCGGCTTCAAAAATATTTGCTTTTATTATCGGTTATACCGGTTTATATTTTGTACCTTGAATTTTGGTAAAATGTTTCATCGAGATGGGTTTAATCTTTTTGAGGTATACTGTATATGGATGTAGTTCTGTGACGGTGCTATTTATTTTACAAATCGCCTGTAGATTGGCAAAAGTAATCTTTAGTTGGGGAATTAGGTAAATTTATTTACGTTCGATGAATGATCAAAGTTATCTGCGAGCAATTAGATAGGTAATTGGTCTTCTGAGTGTTGCCAGAGCGATAATTTTAAATCGTCTCCATCGGAACTATTCCCGCGCTCTCTTTATCGAAATCTTCATCTAGCTGTCTGATAAAATATATCATTAAAGTGAAAGGGTGAAAAACCTACTTCCACCATAAATCCGGCAATACGATCGCATTGTTCCTACCACCAAGTGAATCGCCTGCTCTATTGCTAGGGTTATTATAAAAAATAAAAAATGTGTGCGTGTACTAGTGTACACACGTAAGAAGTGAAACTTCTTTATGACCTTATTTTTCAAAAAATAATTTACTAAGTATATGCAACTTTACAGAAATACGTCGAATCACGCGTGGTAGGGATAAGAAAAAGATGGCGCGTAACGGAAAAATGTCATGCGTAACGAAAAAATGTTACACTAAATTTTTTTCCAAACCCAATAAAGAAGTTTCACTTCAAAAATCAGCCCATCAAAAGGTGATTTTTAGTGGTTTGACAAGGAATTTAAATCAACTCATATAATTTTCAGCACATTTTAGTATCTGTTTGTTTATCACATAAATAATAAATCGTAACGTGAAATGAGTTAATCTCTCGGATTCCACGACTGGATCCTAACATGGCCGGAACCCGACACCTAAACCACCCTAAACAGAGTCAAACAACACATTGAGCTGTCAGATCGTGGAAACGTTATACGTTGAACAATTGAGCGTATTTAAAAGTGGAATAAAATTTTGTACAAATGAGTTAAAAACATTGTGAAAATCACAAACAGCTTGTTGTTTATATTTTACTAGTGGTCCGCCCCGGCTTCGCCCGTGGCGTATTTCGCAATAAAAGGTAGCCTATGTCCTTTCTCGGGTATCAAAATATCTCAATACCAAATTTCATGCAAATTGGTTCAGTAGTTTAGGCGTGATTGAGTAGCAGACAGACAGACAGAGTTACTTTCGCACTTATAATATTAGTATGGATTATTGGGGCAAACAAAGCAGATCTTCAATACCTGTATATTGAATGATTTTAACGGAACTTAGTCCTAAACTAACCAAACCTTTACCCTAAAATGAAAACTTAACAAAAAATACATATTATCTTTTCCTACAAAAAATACACTTGTTATTTTTCCAAAAGACGTTTTTTTTCATGTGGTAGATACTTGAAAGAATTGCAAGACCTAACAAAATCTTAGTTTAAATTGATTGTCTTATTTTTATCTGTGTGTATTCGAGTGGTAATTCAGGCTTGATTTAGGGTTGACAGTTAAAAGGTAGCGTGAGGGAATGCTTAATTTTTAGCCCTTTATTAACACGAGATACAGCCCTCGTAGGGTCGGCTTATCTGTAATTGTGACCATGTTTCACGCGGTTTTGCAATATTTTGTTAATTATGAAGCATATTCATTGGGATATCTTTGTTAAGCGTGTTTGGTGCAACTTATTTGAGTCAATAATATAGAGTTGGGTCATCGCTTCAGCTCTTGATACTTATCCATGTATTATCATTTATCGTACAGCTTTGAACAAATACATTTCCTTGATGTTTCTGTATGTTTTGAAGCTTTCTTAATATTTTAACTATACGTACTGTTTATTTATAGGTTCACAGGCCAATTTACAATAATTGTAGGTATTTCTTCATCTAAGAATGACATTACAACTTATTTATTTACATGTAAAGCATTCTTACTGTTAACTACATACAATATGAAGAATCATCGCTGCGAATGACATTCTGTTTTTAGTACCCTTTGCTTTTTAATGGCGTGCAATTAGACCTAGCACAATGTCTCAATAGAATAGGGCTGACACGAATAATAAATGTTACACTATTGATATAAATTGCCGAAAAACTCGATTATAGTTCTTCATTTGGTACAGTTTTCATTAACGTTACTTATTCAGGCATGAGACAAGTAAAACTAACAAACTATACATTTCTTGTAAAATGAAGGAATATCCTTCTTTTATATTAATCTAATTATAATACAATAGTTTTCCGTCCGCGTCCGCTTCGCCTAAAACTTTATAAATTAAATAGTAAAGCCTTTCTGGACAACCACTTTATCTATTTAAGAAAACTACATCAAAATCCGTTGCGAAGTTTTAAAGTGATATAGGTACAGACAGACAGCGAGAAATCGTACACTCTTTAAACTACCCTTATTAAACCTTACTACCTTACCTTAGAATTGCTAGAAGTTGAGACGCTGTTTAAAATCAGGGTTTATTTTCACACCAGAGCGTGTAGCAACCCTAGCATAGTGGGACGTCTTTTAATTACATCGTAATTATGAGTCGTGTGTAGTCGTGAGGGGAACTTTCTGGAATGATTAAAGGCTTAAAAACTTCACTTTGTCATGTCGAATATGTGAAGGTGTAATTGTCGCCGAGTTGCAATGCCGTCTAGTTGGCAGAATAGATTTTAGAAAATAATTTGAGTCTGTATTTTCAAAATAATGATGGAATTGGAATGGGGAAAATAACGAGTCAATGACATGATTCAGTAAAAATTACAAATCATTTCGAAGAATGAAGAGAATAAAATGAAATGAATAAAATATAACAGTTAACTCTATAAATGGAAGAGACTTTTAGTTTCAAACCTGACATACATTTTAATAAAAATACAGCTAAAGATAATAATTTAAAACGAATAATGAATGTTAAAATACTCTCTACTCGTCTATTTATATGATCAATTTAACACAAGATTATACGTAATTATCTGAAAATAATTCAGTTATATATTTGCTAGTTGTTGTTACTGAAAATGTATATGCGTGTAATTTTCGTTAATATACGAAGTTACACAGTTTGTGAACAACGATTATATACGCGTTGGTTTATTTAATAACCTGAAGATGGGAAGGATCCGAAATATATATTGTGTATTATGTACTTGTAAGAAACACGATTTTGTAGGAAATATCTATATAGCTTAGTGTCTACTAGAATATAAGCTGTAGGATTTATCAAGTTGTTTAATTAATGTGTTTATATTGTTTATACCAATATCATTATGAAATTATATTCGTACCAGAGAAGAGAAAATACAAATAACATAATTGAAATTTTATATTAAGGATATTAATTAAGCAATTATTACTAATTGATGATATTTAAAATGTACTCTGATATTATGAATTGTTTCCGACAAAATGTTAAAGGCTATACTTCCATTCAAACAGACGAATCATGTAATAATTTATGAGTAAGTTTGATAGTCGATTTTAATACGATTATTATGGTCGAAAACTACATTTGATTCTTTGTTACAATTATGGAAGTACCTCCTGAGGAATGAGGGCTACTGTCGAGATCAGCTTTATCATATAAATTTAAAAATGTAATTATTTGATGAGAATCATTTCCTTTGTATTTATTTCTAAAGAGCATCTTTATGAAACCTTTTTCTACTCTACTGCGTTCTGATAAAAATACAATCCGAGAAGGGTTATGTGTGTATGTATGTTTTTTGGTGCTCTTTAGCGTAAATGGCTTGGTGAGTTTTAGCTTGAAATATGCTGTTAGATTAATTTTCATTATGAGATACTGCCTACTGGGTAGATCAATGAACAATGAAAATTAAAATGGCCGACATGTGTGTGTGTGTGTAAAATTAATAATACAATATTTTCAATCTATAAAGTGACTTATTAAAATAAAAGATTATCAAAGGTGATTCAAATATAAAATACTAGCTTTCTGCCCGCGGCTTCACCCGCGTTTTCAAAGAAAAACCCGCGTAGTTCCCGTTCCCGTGGAATTTCCGGGATAAAACTTATCCTATGTGTTAATCCAAGTTACCTTCTATCCATACTAATATTATAAATGCGAAAGTAACTCTGTCTGTCTGTCTGTTACTCAATTACGCCTAAAAAACTGAACCAATTTGCATGAAATTTGGTATGGAGATATTTTGATACCCGAGAAAGGACATAGGCTACCTTTTATTGCGAAATATGTACCACGAGCGAAGCCGGGGCGGACCTCTAGTAATCTATATGTGTGCATCCATCCTCACAAACTTTCGCATTTATAATATTATTATTTGTAGGATTGGATAGGAAGTAGGTATAGTATAGTAGGAAGATAGGATTTTTCACTGTCCGATTTTTGTAGGTTTTTGCTTTTTCAATAATAATTGGTTACTTAAGCATGGCACATGTGAACTTTGTGCTAGTTTTTAAGTTCGAAGGCATGATAAGTGTTTTGACATATTCCGTATTAGGTCAGCTCTCAGGCACGTTTGTTGGCAAGTGACGTTATTGGTAGAGTGGATAGTGTCCTAGCTTGTGGTAGGTGCGGGTTCAATCTGTAGTATTTAAGATTTTGAAATACATAGATATTTTTTTATTTATTTATTTACCTCCAAACAATTTACATCAAACATGAAATCTATTTCAGTAAGATATAGGTACATAGCAAATATTACAAATAAATAAGGTACTTCTCTCCGTGCTAGTCGCTGACGCCACTGTGTTGTAACGCAGGGAAGTTTATTTTATTTTTATTTATTTACTAGCGGTCCGCCCCGGCTTCGCCCGTGGTACATATGAAAAATAGATGTTGGCCGATTCTCAGACTTACCCGATATGCACAGAAAATTTCATGAGAATCGGTCCACCCGTTTCGGAGGAGTATGCAGACTAACATTGTGACACGAGAATTTTATATATAAGATTTTTTGCAAAGTTTACACTACGGTTTAAAAATATAAAACTTATGAGGCTAAACATAATTAGGTAACTTTAGATTTTGGTGAGCTGATTACCATTATCGACGAGCTGATTACGATAACATTGTAAATGTTTACATTCATCTGACTGATACGCTTTCACAGCTAAAACATAGCACCGATTTGGATAACATTAGGAATGAAAACTAGCCATTGTCAAATATAGCATTTTTTTTTAAATCAAACGATACACGTGGCTTTGTCCTCGGGAGAAACCACGGGATCGAGCCAGTTATTCATATGGCGAATATACTCAGTACAGAATTATGAATGTTTCTCAGTTTAGTTTAGTTCCACAATAGTTGTTGATTAGTTTGCAACTAATTTGGGTTCCGTGAAATGCGTGGGTGTTTTAATTTCTCTCAATTTTCACCAATTAAATTAAATAGCATTCTAATATCAATACAGATTGAAAAAGCAATAATTCCATAATCCTTAATGAGAAATATCATTACAGACGAATGATAATTAAATCTATTGGAATCGGAATTTGGGGTGGAGACGTAATGAAATTTCTAATCCATGAAATTGATTTTAAATTTTTGGTGAATTTTTATCCGATTACGTCGAAATATATTAGAGATAATACGACAGTGGAATAATTTTTTATCTTGATTTTTAGTAAAATAATCGAGATACAATTTTGTAAATTTTCTTTATCTTAAATTAATCTTGTACTATGAAATTCTATATTGAATTCAATTATTTCATATCTCTGTAGAATTTTCTATTATTCTCTGGAGATTTTGAATTGTTTATTTTGGACTCGTATTAATTGGACTTAATCAAAACTCCTAAAGGTGATTCTTCCAGTAACAATAATAGATAATAATTAAATATTATATGAGCAGCAATTAAATATTATATGAGCAGTGGTGGCTCAGTGGTGAGACGTCGGACTTCGAATCGATAAGTCCGGGGTTCGAGACCGGGCGAGCGCGCAGGAAATAAATTGATTTTTCAAATTATCTGCGCATGTTGTAACATCACCACTGCTCAAACGGTGAAGGAAAACATCATTAGGAAACCGACATGTCAAAGAATCAAAAGTTCGACGACATGTGTCGCGCCAACCCGCACTTGGCCAGCGTGGTGGACTATGGCCTGTACCCTCATAGGAGGCCCGTGTCCCAGCAGTGGAAACGTATATGGGCTGATGATGATGATGAAATATTATATTAGATATTTTATTTGTTCTACTACTGTTAATGTTTTTATCAATATTAGATAATGCTTTATGACTGAATAAACTTATTCTTTCTTTAAACATAAATAAATACAAAAGCTCGATGTAGGATTAATTGATACATCATTTGTATCGGTATTATATTATATTGATATGATATACTCAATAATGAGTACGATTATAATATGTTCGAGTTAATTAGCGTCAGTGAAATGAGCTTATAGGATCGTCAGTTAATCATTTTCATATTTAATTGATAAGTCAGAAGTACCGGATTACATAAAATCTGTACTTAACCATTGGACATTCGTAAAATTTGCATACATTTAAATTTGTTCCTAGTAATTATGCTTTGTCTTGTTATTTAGATTAACTTAGATGAATGCGTTTAAAAAAATATCTGCATATTATATTAAATCCTCTCTTTATGTATGTTTCAACATAGTAAATCTTATACAGGTCACAAAGTAACATTACTTGACCCTCATTCAAGGAATAGGGTTGACAGATTTCCGTAATAATACTTATTTAGCCTAATAGGTTTTGTGTTATCAACGCAATTGATAGATATTGAGATTTATCTTCACTTTCTGAAAGAGTACCCTTACCCTGAAAGAAAATACATCCATAGCCTATGGGCTGTACTATGGTAGATACAAAACCATTCAAGTGGGGTAAAGAAATCTATCATACCTATCAACTAAATACGAAAATTTGTGAGGATGAATGTATGTATGTTTGTTACTCTTTTACGAAAAAATATCTAGTACTTAACTAGTAGGGTAGATGAGAATAACACCAACTTGATTTTATACGCGGGTTAAACATCGGTGGAAACCGCGCGGCATAGCCAGTATTCTTATAAATATATTCATGGTTAGCAACCCTAAACTAGCACGTAAGTCAATAAAGTAAGATTCACTTGTTAAGAACTATTGTTGTAAACTTGCGATCTAATTAACAAAGGGACGCAGTTAATACATAAAGGGTCGAGAATGTTCTAGAAGCATATTCAAGGATGGCCGCTCAGTTTGTCCCATTTGTGTCTATTAATGACATCGCTTCCTTCTTTAAATTGAACTTGTCAATTTTGTTTACGTTATTAATGGCTATGTTCAGAATTTTAATGAGATTTTTAAATGTTTTCGTAAATTAAAGATTTCTATTCACATAAATCATAAGATATATCCAGTAACGATTTCAAGTTTCTAGTATATATCTTCCTCTTTCTCATGTTTTTTCAAAATTGGTTTCACATAAAGTGTTACATTTCACGAGAAATTGGAAATGTATCAAGATTGCAAATGAAATGGCTAAGTACTATTTATATTTCTAGCTTGAAAGCGTTGAAAAAGAAACACGACGAAGGAAATAAATCTAGATGGATTTGAAATGAAGATTTGATTTGAGCTCTCGTCGGATTTGCTGCAATTTTTTCATTTAATGTTTATATTTTTTTTTCGTATTAGGTAAGATCGAGGTTTGACTTAGAATGTCTGGTTAGGATTATTTGCTGCTCACTTTTAACTTGTGTTTTTGAACACTCTATTTTTTATAAAAGTTCTGTCTTTATGTTTTGAAGTCAATAGAAACATTTGGTTTAGTTTCCTATAAAATAATATGTTATCAATTCCTCTTATCTGGAATTTCTTTATTCAATTTTTCCTTCTCCTTGTCCATGTTTCAAAGATTTCTTATAATATTCGAAATATCTCTTCTCAATAGATAACATCAGTTATGAATGGACTCAAGTAGGCAACATTAAGATAGCAAAAATATAGATCCTATAAAGTGCGGGTAAAATATCACCAGTTTACGATCCTGGCTTGACAAGCCAGAGGTTAGTTATGGGTCCCCGGGGCTCACAATGTTTCAAGGAGACCCAAGGTCGATGCCGTTTTCATGTTAATTATAAGTTTGATTAACTTCTTGATGTGCTGTGATTAGTTTTCCAATGTCGTTGTGTGTTTATCTTCAGGCAAAATAAATACATTAACAGAAATAGATTTAAATGTACTGGTATCTAATTGGTAACAGCAGTGTAACTATGCAGTTCTTTCTCAAATTCATAAGGGAATCCTCGGTTATGGATATCTTTATCAGAAAAGAAAGTTGTTTGAAGCTTATGAAGTTTATTAATTGTTATAAACGTGCTTGATACGGATGCTGATCTCTATCTCCTATTGATATTAAGTTGGTAAAAGCCGAATATTTTTTAAACAATAGTCAAGAGACGTATGGTTTTTCTTCTTGTTATCATCATCATTTTTTCTTACAGTTTCAGATATTTAAAATTATATTATGTCATCTCAACTTACAACTGAGAATAATACACAAAGAGCGAAAGACGAACAACATCCCATTAAAATTAATCCAATAAGACTACGGAAACGAATTGATAATAATCATCGTACAATACAATATTTATTAACAATTTATATTATAATAGCAGAACGGTATTTCCCCCGGGCTACCCGTAAAATTGTTTCAGAGGTAAACCACGGCAGTGGTCCCTCGAGTGCCAAAATACAAAATGATATTGTCCAAAGTTACTTTTAGTACTCCCCAATGTGTTTTAACTGAGGTATTGATCTTAGGGTCTTATTGGCCGTTGATACCTGTAATGGCTGATGGTAATATATTCAGTGTTTTGGAGCAAATTGCTCATAATTTTGTTTATTGTCTTTCGTTCACGATTCTACGTCTCTTATACGGTATACCTTTATAGCTACAAAAGTCGTTGATGGATTGACTTAATTTATTTACACGCATTTATATAAAAGAGAATTTTTACGTAATTTTTTACCCAGACGCTCTCGTGGGAGTGAAACTCCAAGAGTTTGGCTTTGTAATTAATATCAGATTGAGTAACCGTGTAATATGGACGGATTTTGCCTGTTAAAAAGTTGTATCGTATTTTGAAATCATGAATTGAGAAATTAAAGACTTTTTAACGGATTTAAAACGGATGTTATAAAGTCTTTAATTTCTAAATGTATAATACTCACGTAAAATCAAACACTAGAAAATATCGTGAATTGAATCATTAATTTTTCTTATGAATTTGGGTGACATTGTAATTTCTACATTACAAATACATTCTTATGATTTTAGCAATCAGATTGGTTCCCTTCGACTTTAATAATTAAATCTTAAATTTAGGCAGTCTCCGAATCTTTACTTTGCAAATTTAGATATCAATTATAGAAATATATCGCATTTCATTATCAATAGACGAACAGACAAATAATTATTATTCAGAGCTACCCAATTCTTTATCAATAAATCCAAAACAAAATATGGCATGATTTCAAATTAGTACCAACATCATCAATACACATAGAAACGTAATTTATAATACTGTGTAAGTGCAAAGATATTCGAAGGCGAAAAGACTATAGCAAACACTTTCACAAAGAACAGGAACTCCAAATGACTTAAAAGCTGTATATAAATTGATTGCATCAATTGTTGCAGAGGAGACGACACCCAGCGTAGTCGTCGCGAACAATTCTTCACAGGAAGCCGTCGATAAAGATACAAAGCTGCCGCACAACGAGGGAAACATGATAGTCGGTGAGTCAATGCCCTTATTGCGTGATTATATTTCATTGTCCAATTTGTTACTACAAAATAAACAGCTACTGTTATGACAGAGACTTAACTCGCGCGTACAGAGATGTAAATACAAAAATTGGTCCAAATAAATTATAGCTTAGCTTGTCGAGGAGCAATAGCTCTATAGCAAAAAAAGTTTTCATAAAACTCCGTTCAGTAGTTCTTGCGTGAAAGTTGGACAATAGACAGACAAAAATTTATTTATTTTCAATTTGTGTTACTTAGGTACACTAAAGACGACGAGGACCTCTACCATACCATATATTTTTCTCAGTTTTTATTCAACGTACAGGATTGAACTCTCCTATTGTTTTATTATATACTAGCGACCCGCCCCGGCTTCGCACGGGTGCAATGCTGATACTAAATACACTACAGAAAAATTGTGAACGTTGTATAGGTATAAAAATATAGCGGCCCGCTCCGGCCTCCGGCATCGCACGGGTATAAAATACATAGCCGGGCGGCCGCAAACGCTACGTCCTGCAATTTTTAAATCTGTAATATCTTCGAAAATATTCACTTAAATCATACGGTGTAAAGGGCCATATAGATCTATATTAAATGAACAATGTATCCATGGTATTTAATTGGTTAAGGATTAATGCTGTATTGGTTAAAATCGCTTTGAAAATTAGCCATTATTTGTCGTAAAAAGTAAATGACAAAAAAAAGTTATTGTGGGTTATCCATAAGAGATAGACATATACCATCGCGGTCTTTTCTGTAGACCTTTTCAAGGTGTATAATACTTAGTTCATTATTTTGATAAAACTCGTAGGGTTCAGCCTGCGTTTGCAATGTAAGCGGAATAAATGTAATTTTTTACGACATCACATTAGAAACCTCAAAAATAACAGTACTTCTCCACTACTTAATGGATCTTATTATACATATAAACCTTCCTCTTGAATCACTCTATCTATTAAAAAAAACCGCATCAAAATCCGTTGCGTAGTTTCAAAGATTTAAGCGTACAAAGGGACATAGGGACATAGGGACAGGGAAAGCGACTTTGTTTTATAATATGTAGTGATGATGATAGTGATGATGTTTTGTATGAGTAAACCCCTGTACAGACGGTCGATGCTTGTAAGTATAACCCCTGTTTACACGATCGAAGTGTCGGTAGACGGGTATCATGTTATACAGGAGAGATTTTAAACGCATTGGATGGTTCTAAGGCAATCCTATTTGCTGGATATATGATACCGATTGGACAAAGTGACAGAAATAGGGATTTTAAAAACAAATCATTATATTATAAGGATTCAGTAATAATCCATGTTAAACTGTGGGTAATATTATTGGCAATTTAGTAAAAAAAATGATGGGAATAATTGATGTCTTTATTAAAGAAGCCAAGATTCCATTGACTATGTTTTTGATCTGAACTAAAATATCCTTAGTAGTATAAAACGTTTTAAAATGTACTTCATTCCAACCATTAAATATGAGAGTTAATCAAATGAATAGGAATGGAGAGCTATTGCGCCTGAGATTGAATTTCAAAAAAATCATGCAACAGCATTTAATAGAGCAATCGAGCTAAAACTCGAATTAAAAAAAAGAACAAAACAATCTTATACGAGAATTGGTATTTTCCTCCAACGTCCATAAATCCTCTACAAGAAATAATAGCTGTAACGATCCACTTTAAAACTATTTGACGACAAGTTAGAGCTATTTTATACCCAACCGAACACGGTGGATCCACTTAACCATTTTATAGACAATTTACAATTTGAGTCGTAGCATTTAACCGCTTAAGCGTCGATTAACTTTTCCCTTTCTGATATTTGTGCGGTATTTATATTAAATAGCGGGGATTTCAATTTTCAATACAATTGTTTCGATGTTTCTGAGAAACAAACTGTATTTAACTGGCTCATAAGCCATTTGAAAGTTGGCGTGTTATAAATTTGTAACTAGAACTGACTGAACAAAACTGTTTGGTTGAAATGATTACAGCTTTATGGTTTTGATTTTTCGGGAAAGTTACTTTCTAATTGTGTGGTAAATCGTACTCTATAATTTAAAAGTAGCGTATTGGGCTAAGAATTATAAAATTTCTTCTTTTAACTATAGCTGTTTCTTTATGCTTAGTAATTCAAATGTTCGTATTCAACAAAAATCTTTTGAGTACCATTTGCTCCATTTGCTTAGTCTAGACACCATTTCAATTCGAACACAATTAACATAATATTGACTGACGCTCCCCCGAAATTCTGTATAGAAATGACGACTAGGCCCAACCACGGGTTGCAATTAGGGAGTTATGCAAATCTAACTGCACCAGACCGCTGAACTAAAGTTGGTAACTTTGGTAACAATTGTCAATGCTTTCAGTGTGATGGACGTTCCAGAGTATCTTATTCAAGGATTGTTCTAGAACGTTCTATTGCATATTTAAACAAGTTTTGTAACGTGAGAATGTATCTGATTATGGAGTGTGTTTATTGCAGAAGACATTAGTTTCATAATTTATGTCAATAGTTTCTTAAAGGTTATCTTTAAGACTTTAGATAAATTAAAAGAACAACTGGAATACTGATTATACTAGTTGATCCAAAAGTAATGATAATTGGGTATTTCCTGTGCACATAAAAATACAAAATAAATGTTTTTTGTTTACTCATGTACTCACTAAGTTATCACAAAAAAATCATATCAACAGGCCACGTTTCCAAGTATTTAAATTAATTTAACTGTGAACCGTGGCTGCCAGAATGTTTCCCGACGAAAAGAAGAAACAACGATTCGACATTTAGAGGGTGAATTTCCAAATTTTTTATGAGACCAGGATAATTTTTTGTCACGATTTGTGATCATGGACGTTACCCGGGTTCACCATGTTTATGCTGAAACCAAGAAACAATCAATGGCCTGGATGCGAGCTTCCAAAGTGACGATGAAGAAATTCAAAGGGAAAAATAGTGGGATTGATTAAAGCGTTATTTTGTTGGGACCCTGAAGGAATAATTATGGTGGGATATTTTAAGAAGGTAGCCACTATATTGGGCTCTTACTACACAGACCAAATTAAAAGATTGCGGTAGGTTAGTGAGGAAAAGAGACATGGCAAAATGCGGGCTTGAATGCTGTTTCACCCAGACACCGCACCAGATCACAAAGCGTCAGTTGCAATGGCTGCCATTCAAAATTCGGCATTCCAAATGCTTGAACACCCACCTTGTTTGTTAGATCTAGCTCCTAGTTATTTCTATCTCTCTCCTCGGCACAAGAAACACCTTCGAGGCAAGAAATTTTAAGACGACAGCGAACTGATGGCCGCAGTAGAGGGGTTTTTGTGGATGAAGTCAAAGGTTTTTTTTTTAAGTTTAAGAAAAAAATATCGAAGTATATTATCTAGTTAGAAGACTATCTAGAGGAATAAATAATAATTTTAACTGTAATGACCTTGTTTAATATTGATTATCATTACTTTTGGATCAACCCATGTACATTACCCCACGTTTAATGAGGTTTCTAATATTAGTGCTTACTAACCGCGAACTTTATTATTAGGTACGTTTATTAGTTTCTCTGGTTTCCAGAACTTCTCCGTACCACTACTCACAATAATTAATATAAATTCCTCTATCGGTTTTCACTTCAACAGTTGCATCTCAAACAGTAATATCGTGATAGTTATCAGTCTGTAGAACTTCATCGATTGAGATACGGCTTCTGAACTTTGACCTCCCCTTCTGAGAAATGTTGGTAACTTGTTGCTGTGTTTTCTATGACAAATGTATAGTGGAGTGGAGTTTGTCTCGATCGATATTTCGAGAACTTTCGAGAAACTGTAGAACACTATAATAGGGTGTAAGTTGAACTGTATAATAGGAAATATTGTAAAGATTATCGTTATTTTTGGTGTGAGGATCGTGGCGCCTTTCTTATTCCTAAAAAGATTTAATATCATTACTGTTATAGAATATCATTTAAATAAAAGTAGATGGATACTAGAGTATGTTTATCTATATCTTTATTGATTCTACGTTAATTTTCTTGACATGAATGCGAAAATATCACTCGTGGATCTGCAAAGAAAACATGACCTATTTCATGTCGTCGATGTTCATAACATCTCAAAGAACACGTTATAAATATGATAATATGAAATGTTTGAAAATGTAGCACAAATTTAAGCCTGTCTTATGTCTACGAGGTTTTTACAAGTAATATATCTTTTGGAAACATTATTAGACTTATCATTATAAGGGTCTACGGATATGTTGAAAGCGTAAAGGAGAATCATAGGACCGCGAATGTTGAGCTCTGTTGACCAGCTTATTGAAAGATACCATTCAATTACTGCTGTAAATAGGGATGGAGCTATCCAAAGTTTATCATGCATCCTTGTCTTGTATAAATGAAAGAAAGAATATCCTTTAATAGAATGTATTAGATGGCCAATACCAGGAAGTCAGTCTTGCGCAGGACTATAAATAATTTTTGCAATGTGAAATGAAAATATTAGTTGCTCGTTAGTGACAGGGAGTTCTTTTCTATGTTATATTTCTAAAACTGAATTTATTCTACACACTAGGTCTTCATTAAGACCGAGTCTCTATCCCGTACGAGAGGCTAAGTGATACGGGATACAGAAAAATACAGCCTGGATAAATTTTGGCAAAACTGTTATAATCTTTAAAGCTGTCAATGTCCCTAATTTATCTTTAGACACAAAACTAATTTACCTTAGAAACTGGCTCAGTCACTTCAGACTAGAGGTGGCAAAGATTTAGTACTCCTGTTAATCTTATTGATTATCCTTTCATAATTTGAGATGTTGCCTTGGTAACCTTTATTTTTATTTTGATGGTAAATTGTTTAGAAAATTATGGATATTTCTGGAATCAATAGATGTTTTTTTTGTTCGCAGACATCGTCATCCCGTCGCTTCTAATAGCTGCGCTATTCATCGGCAACGCATTCATTGTGCTTATAATATACAAATATAGGAAACGGTATGTATTATTATTTATTACTTTTTTATTACAGACTAGCGTCTTTAAAGGAAGTTCCTATAGAACGAGATATTTCATTTCACCTGGTAAAAAGGAACCTATATCCAGAGATGGACTCATTCGCTCACATTGTAACGTGAAAAACACACAAACACAGAAACGCAGTTTCGTATCATCACTATCACTACATAGTATAAAACAAAGTCGCTTTTTCTGTCCCTATGTCCCTATGTCCATTTGTATGCTTAAATCTTTAAAACTACGCAACGGAATTTGATGCGGTTTTTTTTAATAGATAGAGTGATTCAAGAGGAAGGTTTTAATACATAATTTATTAGGTTTTAGACAAAGCGGGCGAAGCCGCGGCCGTTAAACTAGTTTATAATATTACATTGCTGTATTTTTTTGAATTTTCTGACTAGTATTTTACGGAAGTATGTCTCAGTATTTTGAAAACTGTTTACAAACCTACTTAAGATTTAACCACAACCAATAACCGTACCCTTGTTTATTACCATTAAAATTAAGGGGTTTCATCACTTACCGTTGAGTAATGACGTATAGCTCATAACATCCATACTTCAACGTCAAATTTTACTAATTGTTAGCAAAACAAATCGTTTTACAATGTTGGTAGTATGAAATATAATAAGCATACACAATTACACAGGGTTACTCTGCTATTTGTATTTGTAGTACTATATGAATTTTTAACCGACTTCAAAAAGGTGGAGGTTTTAGTGGGTTTTGGTGGAGGAACAGTATCAGTAGGAACAGTGTTTTCGTTACCTCTAAACTTCCTATTGGTCGCGTTTTGTCCCGTTCTGACCATTTGGTGTGGTTTTGGTTTAATGTTAAAAATAATTATGTATTACTTAATAAAGTTTATTTCTCTTTTCTACATGAAGTGTATTAGATGCTGTATGTCATTTGACCGCACGAACCACTGTTTACTTTCATTCGTAGAGCGTGTTGACTCACACTAGATAAATTGATTTCAGTGCAAGTAACCTATTTATGTCCAGTAACAAACTTCATTAGGATTCTGCGAGTTTTTCCTTCTGTGCAAGTTGAGAATGTTAAATGTGTGTACCTTTTTTTTTAATTAAACTGAGTCTTGTTCGTTAATTGGATATATTTATTAAAAAAGGTCGAAGATGACGTTTATTAGTGCTAGAACGAGATGGGGCGTATATTTTGTCCTTTTCGCATAGGGGCTGTTACAGGTAACCCTTCAGAAGATCGGTGCTATAGTTACAGTGTAATTATAGTATGTAGTTGCTCAGAGTGAGCAAGGGGTCTGGACGAACATATACTTTTTATGCACTAAGTATTAGGATTTTTATTTCATCAAATCATTTGGGATATATACAAATTTATCTGTTTGTATATATCTCAAATATTCCATTGAATCTTTTATGAAGAAACAATTGAAAAAGTAATGAATGTAAAGAAATACTCGTTTTCGTGGGGTTTCTTTCTATTACTTAAATGCCTTATATGACAAACTACTCTAATCTTTAAATAGTAGCGGATAGAGTTCTTTTTTGTGTAATAAAAAGGGCAAATGAAAGCTGATTACCTCAAAAGTTCTAACAATTGAATTCCAAGTGAGCGTGTTTGAAACGATTACTTTACAAATTTCTTATAACCATCTTAATAAAATGTACTATCTGAGAGAAAGAACATGCTCTTGAATAACACTCGTCTCATAATATTGGATAATTGACTTGCGAAAATTGTATGCAGTATTGGTACCTTTTTTTTAAATTGGGTAATCTTCCAAAGATACCCACGGCCCCCGGGGAAGGAGCCGTGGGTTATGTCGGATTCTTACCGACTAAAACCCCACTGTGTTCCGTCGAGCCGCTTTAATGATGGGGCCGCGGGTATTGGTTGGAATTCTTTCGCGACCATGCAGTATTGGTACCTAGTAATTCATTTTACGAATACGTCGTAGTAACATCTTATTTGGAAGAAAATGAATGTCTCGAAATTTTATAGTCATTAATGAAGATAGCCGAGCATGTAAAATTTTTCTCAGATCAATGTACTTATCAATGGCGTATGAGATAATATTTTGTTAGATTTGGCCAATCAGTTTCTCGGTCAAATCATTATTTAATACAAAATACGTGTAAATTACCATTTGATTTCTGAAATTTATTTCATAGCCTCATCATCTTTTCTGTTTAAGGAAGGTAGTTCAATAGGTGCCCAAAAATATACACAAAATGCAGCTTTTCGTTACGTTTTAACGTTTCATTTGGCCTTTAAACATATCACAGTAATAAAAAACCGGCCAAGTGCGAGTCGGGCTCGCGCACAAAGGGTTC
>CAJQZN010021356.1:240-10317 GCA_907164685.1 Colias eurytheme
GAACATCGTCGCTACAACGACACACCACAATTTCGCACCAACGAAATGAGGCTAACACTTAATAACGTCGCTACAACGACTCATCTCGTTTCGCAACAACGAAAACAAGGATATCTCAAAAGGTCGTCGCTCCAACGACTCATCTCGCTTTTGCACCAACGAAAGCAAGGATAGCCCGTCGCTACAACGACATTACTCGTTAACTCACCAACGTAACTAGAGAAGGGACAAATGGCAACTGCATCTACTACCACTCAACAAACGGCACTACAATGCATTACAAAATCCAGATAAACATTTTACATCTCCCCTTTTACACAAAGCTATTACGTCATTTTATCTACTACCACTACTAGCTACTACTAATAACCTCATGGTCGGATATTTTCCTGACTCTGTTGTGAGGATTTTGGAATTGAATGATTTCAAACGGCACTAATAACTATACCTCAACAATTTTAAGCGTACCCTTCAACTTCAAGTCAAGCTTGCTTTGATTTATTTCCTCAATTTCGAAAAGAAGATTATCACCAACATTAAATTTCCATTTAGAGAAGCTTTACATTTATCATAACTTGATCGACTTCATTATCAATTACAGACATTTATCCCAAAAGTCTACTGCTCTATCAGCTATCTAGCTTTTGTAACACGGTTTATAGTGAAGTTCATTGCCAGTCGTACGTCACCTAACGCATCTTTGACAATATCGATGTTTGCTAGACTCTACTGCTATGTCTAGCAGTGAACAACCAAAGGCTGATGATGTTGATGATGATGACGATGACGACTTCCATGTTCAGCAGTGACTACGAAAGGCAGATGATGTTGACGATGACGATGATGATGACTTCCATGTCCAGCAGTGTACTGCAAAAGGCTGATTATGTTGACGATGACGCCATGTCCAGTAGTGGACTATATCGATGACGATGATGAATGCTGACTGCCATGAGCACACCTTTTCAGCGTACTCGTCACTATCTATCTGATCATTAACACCACTACCCCCGGTGGAGACTACATCTTAATGTAACTTTATTTTTTTTTTACAAAATAACTGAGAAAACATTTACTTTCTAAGCACCTACCCGATTATCAATCGTACTGGCTAGTTATCAAAACAAATTAACACTGGCCTCTAGTGCCGTTATACTACTTCTAGTACTACTAAACCACTCTACACATTTTTAAAGTAATAGAGCCAAACATATCGGGTGAAAGAATCAATTAGACTTAAACATACTCCTTAACATCATCATTCTTCCCACTAAGTTTCCCCTGTACCATCAATGTGCACGGAATACTAACTTAAGAGTTCTGCCTGAATTCTACCTGAGCTAGGCTTAGAGATTTAGCAAGTGATAAAGTTCACAACGAACTTACGCCCGAACTTAGACATGTAACCCAGATGCATGACTGAATCGTGGATATTATGTACCACTGATCTTTTACCATTTTATCTGCATCTTGACAAATAATTTGCAACCTTACCGCATATGTCTTCCAGACAACAGTAACAACTGCATGTCCAAATGCCTCTCATGGTCCTGGCAACCAGTTAACGGAAAGCTCAGCTATGTTGACTCGTTCTGCCCCACATAATTTGCAATAATCGAAATACATACTGTGATAGCGATTGTGCATTGCGCGAAACTCGAAAGGCAACTAACATCCTATAGACTAGCTCCCTTTATCTCTGTCATGAATGATATTAGAGTCGATAGACTGGAGACAGACCCTCTCTACCTGTGAACACGTGAAGACACTACTCTGCTTTTTACTAAACGGCTCCCACCGAATTGCAATCAGTCACCACTGCAAACTTGCAAACCTGTTAATAATACCTGAAGTGCATAACTGCATTAACCACTGCTATGCTGCTGCAACTTAAACTACGGTCTCGTGTGCATGGGAGTAAAACCTGGTCTCTAAGGCAGTAGTTCTACGTCTGTAGTAAGCAAATGGATGCTACTACCGTCATGTTTCCATATCAGTTCAGTACCACATCCATCCGCGCTCGCATCTATGTGAACTGAGGTCATACACCATAAGAATAGGCTGTGATGTTAAAAGACTAATAAACGTTCGACTGATTAGCTCATGTGATGATGAGTAATCACTTATCAATTTTACTTCCCTTTTAACTTGTAAGCATAAACAATAGTGCTATAATTTAAGAAAACTGTTAATAAATAAACAGAAATAAGAAGCTGTATAAGCTATGTGACTGTACTTTACCATCCTTAATAACAAAACCTAAGTATTCAACACTACGCTTTCAAAACTCACATTTGGATAGGTTGAAAGAAGATACTACCTTCCTCAAAGCACTCTCTCCACTCCTTGCTACAATCTGGATACGCACTGTACCTTGTTCCACGTCAGAAGCTAACCAGATAGCTACTTGGTTTCATTAATCAAGCTGTTAAAAACCCATTGACTTTGTTACGCAATCTGCTGCTCGTTCAACGCACAAACTCCTCTAAAAAAGACACATTTCAACAGCTGTAACTCAGATGGTAAATTAGTGCTAATGTAATAATAATAATACACGAAAACACAACACATTAAAATTCTCTAATTGAAATTCACGCCTCTGCATGTTGGACTTATGTCCCTACATAAGCCTACCAAACCGCTAGGTATCTTTCTTCTATCGGTACCAGTGTATAATAGAGAAACTCAATTAACTAAGCAACACGCTTCAATAAGATGAAATTATTGTATTGTCACTATTCCTTAGTAAATGTACACAGTGTGAACTAAATCGGTCTCATTAAAGTAGGAAGGTAGTTCAAAATCGAGTCCGTTACATACGAACAATAAAGGAAGCAAGCAGTAAGCGTCTTAAAAATCCAAACAATTTCTCGTATCAGACTTGCTACAAACAAGAACATTATTACGCAATAAAATAACACATTAGAATATCACACATGTAAACTTTGTGTTTAATTTCTCAACCTAATAAGCTAGCATCGCTATCATAAT
Organism: Colias eurytheme; assembly: GCA_907164685.1. Lineage (NCBI taxonomy): Eukaryota > Metazoa > Arthropoda > Insecta > Lepidoptera > Pieridae > Colias > Colias eurytheme. The sequence continues at coordinate 3,232 of CAJQZN010021356.1, forward strand.
AATGATTAGGCACAACACAAATTAAAATTACTAAAAAGTAATCGCCTATTGTAACTTGCCATAAACCTTGTTATGAACTGTCTACAATATGTTAACAGATTATTTTGAAATTAATGTTATTATTAAAAATGCTTACTAGTCAATTTGCTACCTACTAGCAATTATATCTCTGATAAGGATACACTCAGTACCTACCAAGAAACAAAACTAAACATGTATGACTCACAGCTGTCCATAAGTTTGCCACACGGCACGTGTTGACTCAATGATTGCGCTCAGGCAACGTGGATGTACCTGACCTGCTGGTTTTCGGTGATTCTATGCCTAGTGCAATCATTAGCACCTTATCCGCTCGTGCACTCCGATGCAAAGTGGCCAGACACGCCACACATGAAACAAATGACTCGCGATGGTTAAACCCTGCACTAAGAGGACTGCTGATCCGTCGCGCGCCCTCCATCTGCTGTCTGCGAATGGCATTCACACGCAGGTCTCATACAGACTTATTGATAGCACACAGTCAGCGAAGCAGCCCTGTTACGCCTCGCACTTTTCCTGTAAATGTCACTAATTTGCGGAGCCCTTCACCGCATATGGATGGCTGCCCTGAGCTCTCGCTGCAGCAATCCCCGGCAACAAACTCAGTAGTAGCAAGGGCCACACGCTGCAAACGCTTGTCAAACCGTGAAACACGCGACATCACGGTTGAAGTGGCAACTTCCTTCACGCTCACATATCGCCAAGAAGCCACTGACGCACACAACCCGACGACACACACCGACAGGCACTCACGTCGCTTGGCTCGCCACCCTGCAAGTTAACACAAGCAGCCGCAGCGGGCTCAACCTAGTCACATTACGCTACATAATACGGTAACAATTCTCCTTACTGTGTCCCCTGCTACCAGAAAATAAATTAAGAGACATGATAAACACTGCAAAGCACTTTAACGCATCATAAATAGCAAATAGTAACAAATAATAACTTTAACGGCTTTTTTCAAAACACGGATCAACGGACAATGGAATTACATCACGCACGTTATTGTTCCACTTGTTGTATATTGTAAGCACTCACCGGTTTTCTTATGGCTACGATTAAACGTCGCATGATACTATTTTGCACCTCCAGAATAATTTTATAACACGTCTACATTACCACATGACGATTGTAAAAATCACGTTTATTCTTTGTGCTCAAAGCAATCCCACTTCTGATATCGGCGGCGGCTGGATTTTAGGACTATGTAGGCTGGTTATATCCTCTACAGTGGGCATCTTGGGTAACTTCGAGCATCAAAAGACATAAACGGAATCTAACACTGACAATCACTAATGAACTGAAATGAATACTTTGTATAGCGAATCTAAACTCAAACTAATATAGAGACTGATATAGACTCGAACAGACAAGTCCGCTCGGCACGAGCTCCAACACTTGAATGCCCGTCCGCTACCACGGCCATGTCCAAGTGCACTTCGTGAGTCATGCGCTTGCGTTCGGTAATATCAGGGGGGGGATCTCCGACATATATGATACTTTAAGAATACATTGACTTAGTAACATAAAAAAATGATTTCATTTAAATTTTAAATGATCGTAAGTCATTAACTGTAAATAATATAAAAGAAAAACATTAGGTACCCACCATCTTTGAATATGAAACAATAAACTTAGCAAATAGAAATATGATGAAACTTTATATCAATATCTCCAGGCGAAACAAGTCAAAAATGTATGAATACATTTGAGTAAATAAATAACATATTTCTTGGGAATTTAATATTATTTCTTTCAATATATGAGAAACTATAGAAAGAACAGACAAAGGACAGGACAGACTAATGTATAAAATACAAATATTTAAAATTCAACAATACAGACTGTTGAAATAATATATAATATCAATTAAATATATATATATTAGTTACGACTTATAATATAGATTAAGACTTTCAAATTTCAAGTGAATTTAATCAATGTAAAACAAAGCCTAAAACTTTGACGTGTTAAAATATGTTTCTTTGATCAATATAGGCGAAAGTAGTTCTCTCTGTCGTTACCTATGTTTATTATTATGCTTTAGCGCTTCAACCAATGAACCAATTATACGAGTAGCAAGGCTCCTAGATAAATAGACCTTGTGAACATCGACTTTTTTTACGAATACACATTCACAAATCTTGTATTTAATAGATCTAATGCTAAACTAGTACGCTACCAATCTTGCGATCTTGAAGATGATTATCTACTTATTGCAATATCTATTTAAAATATGCATTCGTTACATAAAATATTAAATACTTATGTCGACCATTCATAATAAGCTTAAAGCAATCATTTGTAAGTAATCTTGTTTAAGTCGAATGTATGTTAAACGTGCAACTACAAACTCATTTTGCTTTTAAATAAATATATTTTACTTTTTCGTAATATATTTATAAGAAAATGCATTTACAAGAATGCAAGAAAAACTGAAGAATAGTCGAGACAAGTCTCAAGTACACAATATATTAAGTAAAGGATACACATAAGGAACAACCAGACAGGAGATTAATGTAGACCATGACTAAGTAAGTTTGAGACGCTTTCTCTACCTAGGTGTCATTAATACTTGCTTCTAGTATTTCACCACCAAGTCATTTTATAACACCAGTCCAGAGGAAATATTACAATTTTATATAAGAGTGGAAAATTATCTTAACGCATGTAGTATCGTCGTCAAATTACTGTGTGACACTTAGAAATCGAGACTAGATTGAGCTACTATTTTCTAGAAATCTATTTAGAACATTGGTATTCATAAGTTGCAATTATCTTTTTGTATCTATATGTATTATGTTATTCCAAGGATTACTTCATTTTGTCATATTTATTTTGACTGCAAGTTTAAAATAGAACCATAATACAGCAAACTTTTAAAATAATATTATAAGACTGTTATCAGGCACGTTAAACAAAATGTTTTATATAATAAGCTACTCCTCAATTCAATTTGTATATGGAAATAAATTTCTATACTGTTTCATTTAAACCAAAACAATGTTTAACACTATCAACATTATGACACACGTGTATAAAATTTATATTATCTGGTTCTAGGAAATCTAATAACAAAGTAGATAATAATAAAATGGTGTTAAATCAATAAACAGATAGTACTAGATAAGACAATAAACAATACAAATGAACAAGCACAATATACCTTTACCTTCAAAATTCTTTGTTTTATTAACGGTGCATTTACATCAAACGAAGATAGAGCTAGAGCAAGAGCATTCTTTGGTGATCTTTAGTGTAAACGAAAACTGATCGTATTCAGAGTTACTCAGTATTAGAACTTTGCATAAATCTTTTCGAACGCACTAAAAACAATGAAAGAATGCTTACACTAAAAGAATTTGATATAGTGGGGTTAGAATGAGCATCGGTTCGTTTGATGTCACACTAGTGATAAGCAACCGATGACGTTAAGAACATTACAGACCGAGGAGGCTTTGCCGTAGTCCGTCGTTGATTAATGAAGGTGAGGATAATAACAGATTGTCTCAAGTTATCTTGGAGAACTGTATCCCAGTGTAACTGTATTCACCTATTATTTCGGATATTAGAGCTGAGACTTGATGTCAATAAAAATTTATAGAGTGCAAGTTTTTGGTAAATTCAAAATTGGTATACCTACAATAGGTAGACATAATATACTTATTTTATTTTTGATTCATAAATGTTTTACTTCCATTTAAAAAGTAATTCATGAAATCAAAATGCTTAGCTCATTATGGGAATAATTAATTTCGTCAATTTATATCACATTTTCTTATGGGAATACGCGAAAATATTTTCTTGACAGTGATGGAATCTGCTCATTTCAAGGAAATGGATTTCATAATCTACCTTCATTACTTACTTTATTATAAAAATATTAAAAGTTTATGTACTTTTTTTTAATAAAATCAATCTCACAATACATATTAACTTAATTTAAGTAGTAAGTGATATTACACTTGGTTGTTTTATTCCACTAAGTAATAGTAAAGTTTTAATTGTTTCATCGTAAAAGTATATAAAACAACAGGTATAAAATTATGTCAGTAAAAATATTTTGTTCCAATCAAAACCGTACATAGACTGCGCCACAAATATGCAGACAGATAAGTGTTATAATTCACAGTACAATTTATTGTTAACTGTATAATTAACTGATAACTAAAATAGCTAACAACATATAACTCAAACACGCTAAGTTTGAACCTCAAGTCGATTTCTTCATACTGAAGCTGTTTGCAAAACAGGAATCGCTGTTACTTAAAAAAATTGACAATTGTTTTTCTGGTACAATTGTAATAATTGAAGGAAGTGGTGCAACACATTCCAACGAGGTGCAAACATCGCTTGGTAGAGTTGTACCTAAATGTAAAGCCCTTTATTTTGCAGTCTGCCAAATAAAATACCTACCTACGTCCTTGTTCGCCCGTTCCAGTTGTTTTACTTCTTATCTCTTTGCTGAGAAACCTTTTAACTCAACCTGTTTTTGTTTAGCTGATCGACTTTTTAACTTGCAACTAAAAAAGCGTAATTTTGCACTTTGCCATAAAAAAGAGTGCATCATTATAAAGGTATATTAAAACGGGACTTGATTTATAAGCCTGGTAATAATATTATTTTGTCGTCATAATAAATCATCCGTCAATATATTACATACATGTATAATAATATAAAGCTGACGTGTTTTCTTATTTGTTTGAACGCGCTAGTCTAAGGAACGAATGGACCGATTTAAAAAATTCTTTCAGCGATGTATTTTTACGTGATCACTAAAATAGGCTAAACGTGAACCTACCTACAACAGGTAAAGCTGGGGCAGAGCGTTAGTTTAACATACATGAATATTGAACAATTTACAATAATTATCGTTGCATAATTATGTGAGGCTGTAACATAGAAAAGGAAGGCCCTGTTATCAACTCATTAAGTGTGGAATATTAATTAATAGGTAAGGCCCGCGGATCATATGAAATTACATATACGTATTTAAAAATGAATGATACATTTATTTATTTTTTTTTAAACCCGTTAATAATATAATAAGTTGAAGATATTTTTTTAATATAGTTAAAAAGTTAATGTTCACCTTAATTATATTATTAGAATTAAGTAATTGTATTTTATAATATTTTAGACTTATATTAAAATCCTAAAAAAACGTGTTATTATACAAACACAATATATAAAATTAAATATTTGCCGTATTATAATACTAAAAAAATTAACATATAATTAATAAAAATCATTCTGATAAAAACTTACATTTTTATAGCGAATGTAAAGCATAAGCTCCACACTAATCGCACTCACTTAATATTTTATCATCACAGAACATCGTATTTTTAATTCACTCACAAATACGTAGAGATCACATGTACACACGACCGTCCTGTAGGGAGGACGACGGCACACTGAAGTCTGAAACTGAACTCTGAAGTGTGTACGAAGATAGAGCTATCGGTTAGGCAGTCAGGGGTAAAGCCTAGCGGCGAATAAAATATATCGTTCACCCTTTTCACTTCCACAGCCATCAGCTTTCAGCGTTCATCCACAAAGCACTTATAGTGCCCACTCTTGAGGCAAAAAGCGAGCGCGGTGCGACGTTTCGATAACAATTTTTATATTGAAGTCAAAAGGTATCGTAAAATATATTTTAGTTTTAGATTGTTTGTTAATATTGAATAATATAAACAATACATATTTTTTACAATCTTTGTTAAGATACCTTAAATTATTAATTATGCAAGTGCATTTTATGTTACATTCTAACAGCATAAATCGATAATTTGGTACCCTTGTTACATTGCAGCAATATTTTTCAAACGCACATCTATGAACAAAATGATTACATAATACAATCTCTGTTTATTTCCTAAAAAAGTTGATTGCACAAGTTAAAGATTAAAAGACTATCGCTATCTGTCTCTATGTACGTTTAGATCTTAAGAACTACGCAGCAGATTTTGATGAGGATTTTTTTTATACATAATAGATAGAGATTTTATTTAAACGTCGCAAAATTAATAGGTTTATTCGTGAGGTTTATACTTACTGCTGCTGATCGACGCTACTCATGTGCGAAGTCGGGAGCTACTAACTACCTAATGTTTTAAAACCCCACCGCTTATCTGCCGCAAGGTTGTGACACCCTGCCTGAGGCCAAAAATCAAGCTTTTAGAAGACAAAATAATTCCACTGCGCTTCTTACGTAAACTACGATTTAAAAAAAACATTTTTACGATACGATAGAAATGTGTCGTGACCTGATGGTGAATTACACAAGACGCCTATAATTATTATCCATAAAATCTTTTAATCGCTTTTTAACACTTTTTTTAGTGTTAAAAACCAACAACTGCTATACATTCACAAATAACATTACATATTTTGCTTTAGAAAACCTCAAAAAGCCAGTATTATGTAACTTTTGGTCATTATACTGTCATAGAGATAAATAAAGATGTTGTAAATGGTCGCGGTTTTCAGGTCAAGTGAGGCTCATTGAAGATGTTTTAAAATTACCCGTCCAAAGCAACTAGGTACTATACTAACAGAATTTATTTTTGAATACGTTGTAAGAATACTTTTATATTATTTTTTGCGTATATTATTATGAGCGTTTGTTGAAATTTTTACAAATGTGCCAACTTGACTTACTTTGAATATTGTTAAAATAATGCAACATTTTCAATTTTGCAGTATTTTATTTTGCGACATGTAAGGTTCGTTATGCTTTTAATAGCATTTCAAACAAAAACAGTAAAAGCATTTGAATATTAAACAGAGAATAAACCCTACTTAGTTTGCACTGATAGACATTACCAATGGTAGAGTCGTGAAAAACTGTCACAAAAAATTCAAATTCATGAACCATGCTGAAACTATAGTATTTTTTCAGTCTTCTTTAATTCAAACCCCACTTTATTTTATCAACCATCTTCTCGTCAATCAAATTTTCCCCTTCATTTAATAAAAAAAAGCAAAAAAAGTGCTGACCACAGACATGTATATTTAAGTAGACAACGCAAGTACCGCGATCTG
>CAJQZN010021357.1:2392-20060 GCA_907164685.1 Colias eurytheme
ATAGCTACCCCAAAAACCATGAAAATGACACCCATGACGAAAAGATGGCAAATTTTCGTCGGCGCCATTTTGGATTTAAGTTTTGTCAAATTGCTTTACCCCACCAATCCGTTCAACAACCCATAAAAAAAGAGGATCTCAGTCAACATAATTTTTAAAACATAATTTTAAATTACAAATAATTGGAATATGAAACTTATACAGTTTACTCTTATAAAGTATCAAATATTTCAAATCACGAAAACGACAGTATACGCACAATAATCTTTTTCTAATTCGTTTTTATTTTTGGGACGAGGAGCGATACACCCGTCCTTCCAAGAGCGCTTCTGAGCGCGGTCTGACGACCCGCGAGAGCAAAATGTATGAAGAAATCGACAAGTATTTTTAATTTAGCTTATAATTGAAATAAAATTTTGATTAAGATACAAAAAAATTATCACAATCTATAAAGGACTATATATCCCTCAATAATTTATAGGTAAGAAGATAGATTAGGCTTTTAATTTTCTTAAAAGTGTACCGGTTTAGACCCCATTATTTTGCATTTTATGCCATCATTGTGCTGGGAAAATCGTATTTCAGCGACAATTTTGTATGACGTCGTACAATTTTTATTAGATGATCGTAGAACTGAATATATTATCTTTAAATTAAGATATTACTTTGTTCTCACGTGTAAGTGCTTTGAGTTAAAATTGTACCGTAAAATAGCGGTTTTTGTTAAAAATCTGTTATAGCACCCTTAAACTACTCCGAAACGGTTGACCGATTCTAATGAAATTTTGTGTACATATCGAGTATGTATTTTTCATCCCGCTAAACAAAGTTTGCCGCAACAACTCGTTAAATATTAGTAGAATTACCCCCACCTTTTTATTTTAAAAACTTCCACCTGCGTTCCACTGCACGTATAACAATGAGACTTACATCCATAGTTTAAGACGGAAACAAGGAAACAACGATACATATATCATGGTGATACCTGTGGAAACTATAATACTTATGAGATGAAGACACATAATATATTAATAGTAATATATATTATGTATTAGTAAACTATATTAACATTTATATTACTAACTGTACCCCGCAGTTTTTCTCGCAAATAATACTTACTACTTTTAACAAAGATAGTATGAAGACCTTTGACTCAGGATTTTCCACTGTTTTCATTCAAAATTTCGTTCAATCAATGCTATGCTTTAGCCTTAAAAGCGTCATAGAAACGCTAACATTTTAAATACATATAAGACTACTATAATTACCATCATAAGCTTTCATTATATGTTATATGTTTGCGACACAGTGTCGCTTTAACATTATAAGTGAATTTATTAAGAATATTATGCTGAATACCTGAATTTCAACAGCGAATAGTTAAAACATCCGTTCAAATATGGTAATATGGTGATGAGCGGAGCGAGAGCGTTTTTATAAAATTACTTATTATAATATATAAGTATAGCAATTAATTTAGTTCACAATGGTTATATGATAAATACATAATAATCAGAATTTGAGCTTATTTTGTACAATAACTAAATGCTCTTATATTTATAGATTTATTAGAAAGAGCTTACTTTTAAATGTAATGTTTGGATTTTGGAGAAGTTTAAAAAAAAAATATCCAATAAACTTAAAATGATGTCCCTTGATGATTCCATTCTACATAGACCGCACCAGGTTTTATTTTCTTCATAAAATTCTATTCTAGGATAAATTTTATAGAATAAGATACCTCTTTTCTCGACAGAAGTTTATTTGTATAAATCTGCTTCGTAAACCATTGAATAAATGCTTTATTTTTATTTATAAAGAAAAATGTTAAACTACTAAGTATTAGGTAAGAAAATGTATCCAACATATCTAAAATAATACCTACAATAATACCAAAAATCGCTATACACACCCGTATAACCCTACCCTTATAACAGCAGACACAGCAAAAACACTGTTTGTGAAATATGAATTACCATTAACGTGGCTTTTAGCTGAACGGGGACGAAATATTCAGCGTGATATGAATAGTTATAACCTATACTGATGATATTTCATACCAGTTAATGTTTTAATGGCAATGTATTGCTAAAAACAATTAAGAGGCCGTATCGATTTTAGAGACCGCCTCCTTGGTACAGTGGTTGACGCGTGAGCGTAGAACCGAGGGGTCCAGGGTTCGATTCCCGGTGGAGACGAAGAAAAAAAAAATGTCTCGGTCTGGTAGGACACAGAAGGCTGATCACCTACTTGTCCCTAAAGAAAATCGATCAGTGAAACAGATGTATGAATAATGCATCTGCCCCTTACCCCACTACGGGGACACGGGACTTAACTTTATCGATTTTGGAGTGATCTTGACTTGTTTCTGTAATACTTTGGGAGCTCGTTTAAAAAAACTAAATTAGTAACAATGTGTTATAATATCTTAAATTAAAGATTTATTCAATATCTAAAAAGTGTCCGAGACAATTTATTGATTTTCATTGTCCAGTTTGTTTAATAGCCATAACCTGAGGCGTGTGAGATTTAACTTGACAGGAGTTTATAAAAATTGTTCAGAAAGTAACGCGGAAAATAATAAAATCTAAAGAAAACTTCGGGCGGAAATATTTTGTTAGATAACCGTTGTTTTTCTAGGAACTAAATGTTCACATAAATCATAAGTACTTATATACAAAAATATGTTTATCTGTTGGTCTATAATTCATAATAATACATACATACGGAAGTACATTATATAGGCTGTGTTATCGCTTGTTACGAAAGTTCAAAAAGAAAAAATATGTAACAGAATAATAATCTAGGAAACTAAAGAATAATCTATCATACTAATATTATCATAAACACGACAGTTTCAAAGAAAGTATCGATATTAAGGTATAAACCGATAAAAAACATTGCAATGAAAACAAAGCATATTAAAAAAGCTTCGTTTAACTGTTCCATAAAAATCCATAACCCCTCAATTAATTACATCAAAAATACGAATGCTTCAGAAATATACATATTATACATGTAAATAATCTATACTTATATTATAAAGCTGAAGAGTTTGTTTGTTTGAACGCGCTAACCTCAGGAAATACTGGTCCAATTTGAATTTTTTTTTCGATGTTATATAGCCTATTTATCTAGGAAAGCTATAGGCTATATATCATCACCTAGACCAACGGGAGCGGAGCACTGCGGGTAACACCGCAGGGCACAGCTAGTTATTAATAAAATTTAAGAACCGTAATGGTACATAAAAAAATGCAACTGTAAGCATAATTCCTGAAAAATAGCAACGATCAATTAAAATCGGTAACAAAACAAAGAAATGTATCAAATTTAACAATGTTTACGTTTACGTTTCATTTTATCGGAAATCTCTTTTTGCGAATCGGTAAAAAAGTGATGTTTTAAAATTGTATCCACGTAACAAGCTGCGTGTAATTGAAAGGTAAATTAACAACGATTTTCGGTTTTATTTTACCGATTCATTTCTATAGTATCATACATATTCAGGGATCAACACTTTCCGATTCAGGTTTTTAAATTTGGAATATTTCTCTGCAAATAATTTTTATTTAAACTGTATTCTTTATTGAGGGTTCTTGAAAAAACATGTGTAGGTAGTTAGGGAAGTCTAACATTAAGAAGTTAGATAAACAGTATTAGAATGGGGATTTTTTAATTTATAGATTATAGAACTTTAAACATAATATGTAACGATATTCATGCAAAAGATGATAATAACAATCGATATATCTAAGTAACAAGAGGTTTCATTAATAAAAATAAAAAGCCAGACACAATATAAAATTTATTTCTTAATTTAACATATTTACCATGCGTCTTCAGCTATGCAACCTATATTACTTTCAATAAGTTTAAAAATACGCTTTTTATCCGATAGTATGAATTTATTATCTCTATCAAAAGCTATTCCGTGTAAATTCTTCATTTCCAACACTCTCACCAATTCTTTAGTATCTCTTTTATACATATACAAGCCTGTAGTACATGATATATATACATTGCCATCAATATCTTCAGTTATTTGCTTCACAGTTATATATTCAGTAATTGCGTGTATAGATTTATTATCATTATTATAATTGTATAACCCACTTTTGTTAGCGAAAATAATATCATTGTTACTACTTATATGGAAGTAATCTACCTCTGTGTTTTCAAACTCTCTTACTTTTGCGAACTTATCATCAATTTCCATGTATAACTTTTGATCTGGATATCTTATATAGAAAAGGTTCCTTCTGTGAAAAAGTCCCCATATATTTACGCCTTTTTCTTTATAAAAATCAGCAATTTTCGTTACCATATTGAACTTATAGATACCGTCACTCCCTCCTAAGTATATTTCATCGTTCTTTTGGTCTACAGCCACAGAACATCCATCAACTATACCAGCGATAACAGAATATTCTTTTGTATCTAGATCATAATAAGCAAGTTGGAAATCAACATCCGAATAATATGTTTCCAGAACAATAAAAGGGAAGATCAGAGTGTTTGTGTGTTTGTGTACGTGAAGGTGGTACGGGGTTCCAATGTGACTCCAGAGGATCTCTTTAGAATACCATTTGTCACCGATTTTGATACGATTACACTCCTTGTTTGGTAGACTCGTTGATAATGGTAGAAATAACAGGATTGTATAGAATAACGACGGCATTACTGCAAACAAATGTAAAAGCTGTAATAATTAGTCAGTCCAGAAAGTGTTACAATGGTTCTAAGATCTACTTAAATGGACGGTAAAAATATAAAAGACTCTAATAAGAGTATTTAAATTAACATGCAGTTAAAATATTAATTGAATAGTTGGTAATCGTTAGTTTAGTTGCATTTTTAGCAAACTTTTATATTAACTGAAATAAGTCATAGCAGCCGTGTTAACATTAATTAATTATTATTTTCACAACGAAACGTAAAGACAAGAAGTACAGGTAACGGGCTTTTAATTAAATTGTATGAAGACTATTTTATTCTTAATCACATATAATTTTCCATTGACTTCAAAAACCATATGCACATGAAAATATCAGAGCTTTAACAAAAGCAATACATAAATTAAACCATTAACAGAGGGCAACACCGTGAAATTACTTACCTGCGTCATTTACCAGTTGCCGATGCTTAATTAAAATTATAGCAATTTAAAATTTATAAATTACAAACACATGATTCAGTTCGGAAGCGTTCAGTTGCAGTGAGACAATTAACGTCGTTTGTCGATGAAATAATACATTGTGTTAATAAATATTTTGATCTGGTAACATAACAATCAGACGCGGTATTTTGATAATGGGATGGATTTATGACGTCATAATCGTTCAATTGATGCTTGTTGATTTAGTTCATTATGTGTTGATTGTTGAAGTATTTTGAAATTATTAGACAATTAGAATATGTGATAGGTACAAATGTTCGAAAATCGTAGTAAATAAAGTACAAGAACTTTATTATTATACAATATTAAGCATGCAAAACTCAACTCAAAAGTACACTAACAATTAACAACTAATATCATTCACAAGTAGAAAGAATTCCGTTTGTTAAAAAATAATATTATAAGAGGTGATTAAAAATCTGATCAACAACATACACGTATATTGTGGAAAATGCAATACCAATATCACATTTGGATGATGATGTTGAACAATAACAAACTTAGTCAATAATATAACCACGTAATAGATCCAACGCATTTCTGTACTCTTCGTCAGAATTAACAAAGCAAATTTCACTCTTATTACTGGGGCGTAAGGCATATATTGCACGTTCATCTGAATAGATAACATTATCCTTTTCATCGAATGTCATTCCAAAAGCCTTGTTAATATCAGCTATCTTCTTAATTCTATTATAAGGCTTATCTTCAAGGTATACTCCATCTGCACCACAGAAATACACATCACCGTAACTATCATCTATTATTTGTCTAACAGCAACTTCATCATCGATCATCACAATATATTTACTCAATTTCTCAACTTTGTACAACGCTGTTTTGTTAGATAGATACACTTCACCCTTTTTAGATATAAAGAAATTGTCAATTTCAATGTTCATTGCTTCTGCGACTTGCATGAACCCCTCATTTTGGTAAACGTAGAGTTTCTGCGTCGGATATTCTATGTAATAAAAGTTTTTCTGAATGAACAATCCCCAGATCGATTTGCCTTCCTCAGCAAAGAATTCAGCAGATTTCTTAAGGTAGTTGTACTTGTATATACCGTTGTGTCCTCCGAAATATATGTCGTCGTTACCTTCGTCGTAGGCTATTGCGTAACCTCCAGCTACTCCCATGATTTCTTGACACGGGGCGTTCTTTTCGTAGATCTGACAGGCCATGATGACGAAGTCGACATCCGTGCCCTTCTGTATGGTTTGACTGAAGAACAGAGTGCCAGTAAACCTGTGCATGACCAGGTTGTTGGGTCTTCCCAAGTTCTTCAATAGAATATGTTGATCATGGTAAACATCATGGAAGATTAGACCGTCGCAAATCGTTTGCTCGTTTCTAGCATCGTTCCTCGCCACGGCCGCGAGTAGCACCAATAGCAATAACATTTTATGTCATTTAATTTACTTTTATATCGTTATATAAGGCTGCGAACAGAAGTTTTTCGTCGGAATCCCCGTTTATATTTCGAGAGGAAATTACAATGGCCGAAATCCGTTTTCGCTCCCCTGTTTTGCGTCACATTTCTTCATTTGTACTGGAATAAAAATGTAAAAAGTTATTCTTTACAATGTTTTATTTTTTCAACTTTATATTTTATTTTTTTTAGGTTTCGTTACGAGTATTTTTTTCAAGAAATTTATATGATTCAATTATGTCTAATGAGATTTTCGTTTCAAAGAATACAATGAAAATAAATAGCTTTTGAATTATAAACGATATTTACATTTTATCAAATATTGCTCGATAATGATGTGGTCGAAAATGTACATACACTTTATTACCATTCCAATTTTATTACACAGTTCAATTTTTACGCACAAATATATACTTAAATAAAATTATATTGCAATACGATAAACTATTTGCTCCTGAGATCGGTGGATGTGACTACAATTATTGTTATAAATTACAACAAAAATAAACAAATGTATGTTTATAAACAATTATAATTCAACTTGCTATTATATGATTGGAAATAGAGGTTCTGCAGGAAATATGAAACGTTTTTTTACTAGTTTGCTGGCAGAAATAGTTTATGAGAAAGCTGCTTGTATGACGTTCTGTCATCTAGATACTAATGCAAAAGAGTTTGTTTATTTGAACGCGCTTATCTCAGAAACTACTAGTCCTAATTAAAAAAATATCTGTAATAATACAATGCTTCGTCCAATAGGAGTGTAGCTTCCTCAAATAGGGCAAAAGAAGTTGTTTGATTCATCCAAGAATATGAGATATTACTTATAAATTTAACAAATAAAGGTTAATTAAAGAAAAAATGTATCTTGTTATCGTATATAATATCTAAACATTTATAAAAACAATCCTCCATAAGTTTTAAAATAAATCTCTCAACAGACCTTTTAAAATTAATGGCTAAAATTTACTAGCTGTTAAGTGTAAGTAATTGCTAAGTAAACTAAGTTTATAATAGTTCAAACTTATATCCATTGAAAGTTTACGTCCCAAAGTTTTATCACTTGTGTCGTAAATAACTAAGTAATAACTTAAAAACTTAATCTCTGATATGATTTTTATTTCTATTACCCTTAAAATAAAATAAAAACTTGAAGTAAAGGAAAAGTGAATTCTATGCTTTACAAGATTCAAAGATACCAAAATCCTCGCCTTAATCTATGACGTGAAGGTATTGCCATGACGCGACCTTGAAATTTTATTCTCGATGCGCCTAAAGATGTTTCACTCCAAAAACGTTAATTGCTTCACTATAATATTTTTCCTAATATAAAAATGTAGGTATAAAAAAAAACAAATTGTAAACTAGGCTAATGCATATAAAGGCATGCGAGAAAATATTTGTTATTTATTTACTGCTTGTGCGAAACAGCATAGCACTTTAGTAATAAGCGAAGCGGAAATATAATATAAAAATGACGTATTTTCTTCCATATAAGTGTACTGAGATATTATATGAAAAGCTTCATTTTCACGTTATACAATAACATATGGAAGCTAGACGAAAAACAACTGAAGAAGAATAGCTCTATCTATGTAGGAATTATTAACAACTAGAGGTCCGCCCCAGCTTCGCCCATGGTACATATTTCGCAATAAAAGGTAGCCTATGTCCTTTCTCGGGTATCAAAATATCTCCATACCAAATTTCATGCAAATTGGTTCAGTAGATTAGGCGTGATTGAGTAACAGACAGACAGACAGAGTTACTTTCGCATTTATAATATTAGTGTGGATGTTATGTTGTTTTATTCTGCATAAACAAAATATATATTTACTTTGTTGAAATTCACTAATTATATGATTATAAATGATCGTAGCAAATCTATCAACTGTATTGTAAATGTTTTAATAAGTTTATAAATAATTTTATGGAAACAAAATGCTATAATGAATATATGGTAATTGATTGCATAATATTATAACCCATTATTTAAATCAAAACGATCATATTAAGTTATTTATTAAACGACATACTTTACCAAATTAGATGTTTACTTTTTGCAATAGTGTAACGACACTAAAACAGTTTTGTTGAATACATAAATATAAGAAACTAGCGGTCCGCCCTCGCTTCGCCCGTGGTACATATTTACGTTTTCTCTACATTAGAACCATCATCGTACTTCAAGGAATATAATAAAAAAAGAATTATTGAAATCGGTCCACCCGTTCGCGCGTGATGCCGTGACCAAGGAAAATGGGTTTCATTTTTTATATTATACTAGCGGTCCGCCCCGGCTTCGCCCGTGGTACATATTTCGAAATAAAAGGTAGCCTATGTTCTTTCTCAGGGTCTAAAGATTGTCTGTGCCAAATTTCATCAAAATCGGTCCAGTAGTTTATGCGTGAAAACCATACATACATACATACATAATTACAAACCTTTCCTCTTTATAATATTAGTATAGATATAGATAAAAAGCTATATTACGCCAAAAGCCAAACAGATTAAGGTTTCAAATAAAGTAAATACTAAGACTAAGAGATATAAAAAAATTGAGTTGTTGAGCTTGCTTGTTGAAAATGTTTAGCTTTAAATTTGAGATTACACCTCTATCCGCTCCTCTTATAACTCCTATAAACATAGCCTTATCGTAAAAAAACGAAAAGAAACAAACGCGAACACTTGCAGCTATTAAAAATATTAATTCTAAAATAGCCTGCAAAACCGTGTGCAGTAATTAGCTAGAAACTGTAATTATTTATGTTTCTCACTATGTGTATGCAATTTATCGAATAAATAGTCCACATTTTATATTTGTCATGAACCTAACCTTTGTGTTTATATAAGTGGGTTTATAAATAAAACACTGCATATTTTTTGTGCACGCAAATGCAAAAGAATATATTTTATTGCATAGAAATTATGAGCTAGCTAGAAGGCGATTTCACTCTCGTAGTAAGTTGGTAGATAGTAGCTCTCGATATAGTTCTGTGAGCTCAATAACCTCAATAGTAAATAGTAGGTAAATAATATCACAATCCAGTTAAAAATGTAAAAAATAACGTCGTAATCTGATCTGCTGTATTTGCGTGATTAGACAGTCATGGTTTAAAAAGTAGAATGTAAAAACATTAGCTGAAGTAGATTCATTGCTGTTTCATTTAATTACCTACCATTAATAAAAAGTAAGCAGTTATATTTTTGCTGCTGAGAGAAATGACACGTTTTGACTCAAAATTTTAGCATTAAAATTAGTTGCATAACATTCGCATGTCGGTGATGGGAACCCATAAGATTGTCCCTCCTAAAAGCGCTCAACGCAGCTCAAAAGGATTTCGTATCAAAAAGAATATTTAGCACGGACAAAATCAGATTAATCCCAACTAAAAACACTTAAGACTCATCCCATTTGCCGTTCTCAAAGAAACAACGACTGAACTCTCTATCTAACCATCTTAAATATAACTAAAAATAAATGTCTTCAAACTTCTTTGTTACTGTAAAGCGAATGCTTCTTCATTACCAAAACAATGCTTTAAATTTTCTTGTCTCACGAAACAGGGTTTTTGTTCAAGTTGATATAATTAACATATATTTTACTCGATTGTTACGAAGGGTTGATTTGACCCAGTACAATATAGATAAATAATTCTGTGGTATTTGGTACGTACCACTTAAGTGCAAAATGGTGATTTTTGGGTATGAGCGTTTGAAAGTTTTCACGGTTGCTACCCTGTTGCTACAGATCGGAATAAACACTTGAGTAAAACAAATTTATGATATTTAAATGTCTATTATGTTCAAGTTTTGAACACTTACAAAAAAAATAAAAAAAATGTTCTAGTTCAAGAGTAATTGTTACTTAACATGTTTGTACCAAAAGAAAAAATGTGAAAATGATGTGAAAATGTCTAAAACGTGTGTACTTAAGTGGATTAGAGCATATTTATTTGTACTCTTAATTAGTATTTATTTCTATTTTTACATTAATGGAAAGGATTTTTCCTTTTTTTTTTCGACGGAGACATAAACAGACATTAAAAAACAAATATTATGGGGAAACGTCTTCCATACAAATAGATTTAACCATATATAAAAACAAAAACGAATAGGAGTGTGATTTGCCACAAATAAGTACTCATAAAAAAGCCAGGAAATATCGTGATTTTCGTGCAATATGCAATTCTCTGATACTCTCTCTACAAAGTAAAATCCTAAAAGTAGTGTGTGTGTGTGTGTGTGGTTCAGAAGTCACGGTAGTTCGCTTGCCTGCCGTGCTAGATGCTGCGGGATCGATCCCATCAACCGACATGTACCAATGAGTCTTTTTCGGATGCATAAGTAGATTCTCTAATAACCAGAGATACATCTTCCAGAAAATACAGTTCTAACCAAATATAGTTTTGTCTGTTGCAGTATTTCTTTTGATAAAATGAGTAGATAGCCAATAGATTCGAAAATGGAAAGAAGTCAGATTCATTAATTAATTTTACATCATGGCGATTGCTGGTCATTTTCATTTATCTCGGGGAACGGATGGTGCTGTTTCTTTTTTGAATGAATCTTTCAATATCTGCTTAACAGGCAAGATATTATACCGTTTTTGACCTGGAAAACACTGAATATAAAATAAGCTACTCTAGGTACTTCTTCTGCCAAACGGTTAATAAAATGCCATAAGCATGATGCGATTTCATCCGCACCTCTTTGAGCTATTCCTTCATACATAACATAATGGAATGTTCGTTTAGTAGTAACTTTGCGGATTTTTAAATTAAAAGTCCAAAGTTTCTTTTATAAAAGGCTACAGATGCAGTTAAATTTGGAATCTGTAAACAAACAGCTTTTATCTTTTAGTTTCATAGTGAAATGTTGCCTTATGCTCCGATTTTTCTAAATCTATTCTAATCTGACATGAAAGAATGAATTTGAAGAGACAAAGAATCAAACCTTGTGCATGTAGGTATCGTTATTTGGCTTTTTGAACGTTTACCAATCTTTAAATCGATTTAAAGATTGGTAAACGTTTCTGAACACACTAAGTCTAATAGATCTTGCATCACATGCATGTTTCTTTATAGATAATAGGCTTGAGACCTAATGTCTGAAGATTTAAATTATGTGCCAAATAACGTTATATTTAAGTAAAGGAGAACTCAGAGAAGACCTGTTAAGTTCACAAATAATTTTATTTGATTTGGTACAAATAAGTTAAGTGATGATAATAATTATTCAAGTTTGGTCTAATTATGTTAAGTGCTCTTACGTTGTAAATGGCCGTTCGTTGATTGAGTATTCGTTTTACAAGTCTATGTTAAGTTATATTAATATATTTGTATCAAATAAAAATATTTTTTTTTGTACTTAAGGGGTTTTGATACAACCTATTTAAGGTATTTCTACTATCAATAGGCTTATGTGACATAGACCAAACGAAAGAGGACGTTTTTATCAGTATAGATGGCCAAAAAACAAAAAATGGCCATTTTTGCACTTACGAGGTATATACCAAACACCACAGAATTATTAAAATGGGTATGTTAAATTAAATATAGCGTCGTTTTTAACTGTATTATTTTGAAACTTTTTCAATAAAGATTTGTAATGACATCCCTAATGACATCCCTATGTCGATCTAAGTTTGGTTTTAAAATTTCTAGAAGCTCTGTGCTCTAGCACGATCTTCTTGATGCCTTATTTGATTTTTTAAATTAATTTATCTCTTAAGAATATGATATAAGAATATATTATGTTCATAATATTAATATAAATTGCACATAACTGAAATTGTATGCCCGGTTAGAGACAAAATGAATTACCTTGATTATATTTTTACATGTCAAAGTCGTTTAAAAATAACCTCAAAAACAAATTTCCCGCCTTTTTTCCGCCATTTTCCTGCATATATAACATGGACAATTACCATGGAATCTGACCCTAATTATGTAAACGAGATATTAAATATAACGTGGTGTTCCTCGTCCTATGGGGCATGGGATAAATGCATTTAAGTTCATGATTTTTAATTTTTTAACCCCTTTTAAGGATGTTGACAATTTGTATGTACGCATATTAAAGATAATGTTTCCGCGATAAATTCGTTAATTCTGAACTTGCATTGTCCCGTGGTACAATTACAGACAACTTACGGCCAAAACAGGAGGTAAACTTTAGGAGAAGATCTTTAAAAAATAAACTATTTTGACGTGACAAGGTCTTATAATTCGATAGAGCCGGTTGCACGCAGGAAAAAACATGACTCATGCGGCGTTACCTCGCTCTGAGGCGTTCCATGTAAGGCTTGAAGTGCAAGCGAGAGCGCGGAACCGACTTTACAGACAACCTATTATTTTTTGCCTAGGACTTAAATATATTTTCGTTCCAAATTTCCATTCATCAATAATTATTATCCAAATGGATGTGCTCTGTAGCAGGGAAAGCGTTGAAGATTTTTGCATTTATAACCTTAGAATAACTATAAGCCATAAGCCATATTATTAGATATCAATAAAACCCAAGGCTGGCTAGTGCCGCATAAAATACCGTTATTAAATATCGTTATTACATACCGGTATATCATTATCCGTTACACCCGATTAACTCCGGTAACAATATCGTTATTCGATACTCATTATTTTCGTTACCAGTATTGAATTATGTTGAAAAAATAATTAATGAAGCTTAATGTGAAATTATTTATGAGCTGTTTAATATGTTATGAGCAGGCGTTGTCTATTGAGTGAAATTGAATCGAATTTAATTGAAATGTAATTTGGGAATTAAAGTTTTTGGGTAGATACTATATTAATTGTTAATCACATTTTGTAACGTTATAATATGTATATTATGTATAATATGCATGTTCCGTTTTGGGGCAAGGGGTATCTATATTTAATACTAGAGGTCCGCCCCGGTATCGCCCGTGGTACATATTATTATTTCGCAATAAAAGGTAGCCTATGTCCTTTCTCGGGTATCAAAATATCTCCATACCAAATTTCATGCAAATTGGTTCAGTAGTTTAGGCGTGATTAAGTAACAGACAGACAGACAGAGTTACTTTCGCATTTATAATATAAGTATGGATAATTATAACTGATACTAAATAATCGGTTTATAAATGAAATATACCTACCCCTACTTATAGATTCATAATCATAGTTTTATGACTAAAGTCTAAGGTACCGAAGGAATTTATGAAATTTGGCATTTGTTGTGTTAAAGCATAAGCTCTATAAAAATTGCTCTATAAATATTATGATTGACCTATAGTCTATAGAAAGCGCTGTGTATATCCACAGCTACAGGTGAAACCGCGGGCATAGCTAATACACATCTAAAAAATCGCCGCGCAGATTACAGAACTATCACAAAACATTCTAGAACATTCTGGAACATTCGAGAAATCACCGTATCCGTTACCGAACTTAATGTATCACGGAACAAATAACCTTTCCGTCCACTTAAAGCCATAAGGGAAGCAAACAAGTCGACTCGTAAAGCGATGGAAATTTTCTCATAATGTCCCTTCAGACCTTTTTGTTGGCCTCTTGTGTAAAATGGACTGAATTTTCGCGCGTGTCACTGGAACGTTAGATCGGCTAGATGCGACTAGGTTTAGAAGTATTGATTGTTATTATTTCTACGTATCTAGTTTATCAAACACAAAAATTTCAATAAAGGTCCTTTGGATCATATTTAATATTTAAATACTCTATAGTGGGTTAAGCAGATCCAATACAAATTGTAAATTTAAGGCGATTAATAAATTAATAACAAAAATTGAAATCTTTCTTATTTACTTTATTCACCTAACCCGTCGTCGTTTAATTTGCAATTAAATACGTGCTAGCTCTACATTTCAATTTATAAATGAACGGTTGAAACAATTATCAACACCTGTATGTAACTTTACTAGAGGTAAAAAAAATTCAAAGTAATAAAATGAAATTAACATATCTCCCTATTCGAAAACAAAAGTGAGCTACAAAAATTACTAATACCTACATACTTCAAAGCTAAACACTAATTTTAGACGTATCCAGTATCTCTACATCCATGAACAAACGTTTTGTCACGGGCGTAGGGTCGGAAAAAAGCTGCGAATGAATGCGAACGCCTGTCATTTGTTAGGAAATATCTGACCTTACGCCTTCTAGCTCCGAATATTTTTAGCCTATTGTAGTTTCTAGACACGCTAGGCTTTGAAAGCTTGACAGTAAAGCTATTGATATTGTCTTTAGCTAACTTCCGTTTAATGTTATTTTAGTATTAAACAAGGATATATAGAAGCTTCATGTATTTATTCAACTAGACCTATTTTATAAATTTTTATAAATGTTTATAAATATTACGTATTACATAACACTGACGGCCGGATATGTAAAAAAAGAATTGCAGAGGTGACGATCAATCAATACTCTATCGGTTTAAATCGCAAAGAGGTTGATTTCAAATATTAGGTAGTTATTTAATATACAAAAAAAGCTAATTTACACGTATAATTAAAAATAAAAAGAAATGTGTAATACACAAAACGAACTTTAATAATTAATTTGTTCTAAAGCGTATTAATCGTCCATTTAGCATCATCACATTAAAATGTTAATTATTTTTACGTAATTATATATTTAAACATTCATTCTCTGTACTAAAAACATTTTATATGACTAGATAACAGAGCGGTGTAGCAAAGAGGTGGATTGTAAATTCAGTTTGCATAATCTGTGCCTTTGTAGCAGAGATAATAAATTATGAACCAACTCGTTGAGTTGAGCTTAAACGGTTTTACGGGAATGCAAGTGTGACGTCATGAATAACAAGTATTCTTTAGCAGGATCCCGTACTGATAAGCTGAAAGTGAGGATGGATTACATCCACATACAGTGTAGAATAAAATAACCTCATTTGATTGATATTACTCGTATTAGTATACGACAGTGAAGTCCCTTGTACTATAGGGCAGATGAATTATTATTTATTATTGATGTGAAATATCTATAGGCGCACGTAAAAATGATTTCTGGCGTGGCGATGATGGTATATACTATTTGCAATCTGTTCTTTTCTACATATTATTACTTTCAAAACAATGTCGATGTTTCACATTTGCCATGCGGCAAAACGTGTGCCGTCTACGGCTCACATTTTGTTTATAAAATTGTTTCGTTGATCGATCTCTTTACGGACAAGTAGCCTTCGATGTTCAGCCAGATCTATACATTTTTTAGATAGTCCAGAAGCACGAATGTTCGCAAAAAAAGTTCAAAGTATTCGTAGCGTCAAATGGAAATTTAAATAGCGACCCCTGCCGGGCATAAAACGATTTTTTAGATGTAATAATGACGCCATTCTTTCTACAAAAGTATATTTCCCCTTAGACACACGAATCCAGTATTTTAAAACCCTCTTCCTCTTAGTTTATGTACCCACATAAAGGAAACGCACAAAACACATAAACATTGCAACGCGTCTTAAAATTAATAATACGTGTGTTACGTTACTCTTACTTGAATCTACGGGTAGAAAGAGTCCGTATTTCTGCGTTACAAGCACACATTTGTGAAATAAATTGTTATAGGTGGCTAGGGATGTGCTGTGTTGTCGATAAAATTGCGATGTATTCTCGCCGATTTTATGTATTGTCGCTAAACCTGCGATTTATTCGTGTCATTCTATTGTGTCGGTCATGATGTACCTTTTTCCAATTGGATGCAAAATTATAATATTGAACTAGATTTCTTTGTATCATTTTTTGCCTTAAATATTGTTCAAACATCAGATATATATTTTTGTGTGAATTCTTGTTTCGTTTCACTCACTATTAATCATAAAAGTGTTTTCTTTCTTTCTTCCAGAACTAACAAGAAAAATATGATACGATAATTAATATTTTTATATACATAACCACAACTACGTTCTGACAAAAAAATTTGATCCGTTTACTTCTAAATACTATAACATCGATGTATGATATTGTGATGTAAATCTTAACCGAATCAAATAATCAACACTGAAAATTTTATAAATAAAATTATAGCTAATAAATATTATCGATTATCATAGGCACATCACTAAATCCTAAAAGCAAAAAGGTTAGCCTTGTGTAACGTGATGCATGGCACCAATTTTTAACACTCACATAACCTAATGTGGTTTTAAGATATAGAAATTTTTAGACTTTATTTTGTCCAATATAATTCGTTCAATATCATTACATAGTATAAAACAAAGTCGCTTTCTCTGTCCCTGTATGCATAAATCTTTAAAACTGCGCAAAGGATATCGGTACAGTTTTTTTTTTATAGATAGAGTGATTCAAGAGGAAGGTTTTAGTATATAATCTATAGATTCATTAGATTTTAATCATTTGACTACTATAGTTCTTAATCATTTGACTACGGGTATGGAAAACCAGTATTGATATAATATTATCTCTGAGTCTACATACTAAATATATCAAAAATAAAACGACCAAAATACAATTTCCATTTATTTCACATCAGGTTTATAAGCAATCATATACAATTTAATAAAGGCCCCTTCACAATTAAATAACGGTATCAGGAAACGGTATTCCGCATACCGAAACGGTAACCTCGTTACGTTATCGAAGACATTTGCTCAGATAATACGCGGCTTCGATAAATCTAATAAGGACGGATCAAGTACATTTAGTTAAGCTTCTGGCAATAAAGAAAAGGGACCTTTATTTATAGTGAAAATAGGTAAAAATAGGTACTTATAAATTAAAATTTACGAGGTATAGAGCAAACTGAACTTATTAGATAAATGTCGAATTTTTTAGTAAAATATTTGGTGACATTTATGGAGCTTATAATCGTTTTGAATTCAAGAAACTAGAATGAAAAAATACAATAACAAATATTGATCCGTTTGGAAGATAACTACATAGATCTACATAGATCTGCTGCTACATACCTAGTTACATAACACATACATTGATTATTTTAAACCTATCTCGTTTACAACAGTTTTGAAAACACACCAGTTTTCTAAAAAAACTCAACTTCTTAAAATACATTAACAAC
>CAJQZN010021358.1:2454-13571 GCA_907164685.1 Colias eurytheme
ACGAGGATGGTTCTTATGTAGAGAAAACGTAAACATGTACCACGGGCGAAGCCGGGGCGGACCGCTAGTATGTATATAAAATCAAACGAAATTCTATTAGGTCTTATTAGAACATAACATAATTTCAGAAAGTGTTTCATGTATGTTATATAACTATCTATAAATGTATGTTTATCTTCACCTATCCCTGAACAGATTTCAATAAATATTTCCATTGGATTGAGAGTCCTCAATCAAATATGAAAATAGTAAATAGAAAACGTGAACTCGGCTCTATTTATTGACTTATCCCTTATTCCATGTTTTATTTATATTGAAATTTCGAGTTATATTATATTACTAGCTTTCCGCCCGCGGCTTCGCCCGCTTTGTCGAAACCTAATAAATAATATACTAAAACCTTCCTCTTGAATCACTCTATCTAATAAAAAAAAACCGCAACAAAATCGGTTGCATAGTTTTCAAGATTTAAGCATACAAAGGGACATAGGGACAGAAATAATATGTATGTAGTAACTAGATTTCCGCCCGCGGAAAACCCGCATAGTTCCTGTTCCCGTGGGATTTCCGGGATAAAACCTATCCTATGTGTTAATCCAAGTTACCCTCTATATGTGTGCTAAATTTCATTATAATCGATTCAGAAGTTTTTACGTGAAAGAGTAACAAACATCCATACATCCATACATCCATACATCCATACAAACTTTCGCCTTTTTATTAGTATTATTAAGATAATGAAGATTTCATTGTATAGTAGAAAACTAAGGGCTTGTACTCTAACATTATCGTCCAGAAATTAAGCTTTCGTCGTGCAAATCCAGCTTTAAGCTATTTGATATTATTTTTGTTATTACCCAAACACTCAATAAGGATAGTTTAAAGTTAATTTCAGCGTAAACATAATTACATATTATGTAAGGGTAACAATAAATATTTAATTGTTATTTTTGCTTGCATTGTACAATAGAGAGCTTTTTATTTATTTTAATAAATGACATCAAAAAAGCAGATCTTGACGTTTAGTAAAAAATTTAAAATAATATGTAATGTAGCTAATAAATAATTTAATTAAATAAAAAATAATGTTATTACATTAGACATCTAATAATAACGATTTGTTGTATCAAATGAGGCGCCATCTTGTTACAGCTGAAACAACAAATGGCGCGCGCGCACAGTTTGACAAACAAAAATATTTCGCTTTGTCTTTGAAACAGATGTGCTGTAGTATTTATATCTGTTACTTGGGAAATTTCGTTAATTATTTAATTTTTTAAATCACATTTTCTAACAAAAAAAATATTACCTACTTATCAAGCTTAGTATGGGATTAGATCGCGCCGTGTGTGAAAAATGTCCTGAAATTTTTATTTTTATTCTTGTTTGAAAGTGGAATAGCAACTAGTATAATATATGTAAAGCATCTACCTACATACAACATTTGAGCTAAATCAGTTTCCGCATGGACAAACAACAAACATACATACAAAATTATCGATTTATACATATATAAATCGGTTTAATTTTAAAATCTTTCTATGAGACCATAGACTAAAAAAGTTGCAGGAAACATAAATTCTATTTCTATGTTAAAGAAGGGAAGTCAAAACCACAAATGGCATTCTTTATAATAGCAAACGCTAAACCAACGATATTCCTTCTGTATTTGATACATGTTTAACGAAAGATAAACGAAGTATATTTTGTGGTATCAAATACGGCTGTCTAACGCTGAGTACCATCAGCTATTATTTTTTTATAACAAAGAATTCCGTAGTTTTTTGGGAATAAGTTCATAATATTATTGCCATATTCTTCCAGTTGTTTTTGTTTACTATTTCCAAAAATTATTACACCTTAACATTACAAAAAATATCATTTGAATTCTTACCCTTTTTTATTCCATTTTACTAATAAAATTTCTACCAATGAATTATCGAATAATTCCGCCATTTTCTTGTAACTATGTTATTTTGGCGCCCGTATTTGATCCTTTGAGTGATAGATCTTTCTCGACCCCTAGCCAGGCTGTTTGTAAGGCTTTAGATTAGAATATATTCTGAATTCAAATCTCAGCATAATATAATGCTCTGTCTACACGCACTAAATTCTTGTCTTGTTTATTACAAAGAGCTAATGTTTATAAAATAATTTACCAAAATGTTAAATTGTAAAATAGAATAAATATTTTATTTGATTTGGATGCGCCCAATACATATATTATGAAGGATGAACAAAATAATCTGCAAGTATTAATATAATGAGTGTTTGCGATAAGCGGCTAGTAATTTATAATTTTTAACACGGTATATTTATATCAATACCTACCAGGTTTGCGTCCGCGGCTTCGCCGCGCAGTCAAAGAAAAACCTGCATAATTCCCGTTCCCGTGGGATTTTCGGGATTGCGTCATTTTCCCGGGATAAAAAGTAGCCTATGTCCTTTCTCGGGTATCAAAATATCTCCAAACCAAATTTCATGAAAATTGGTTTAGTAGTTTAGGCGTGATTGAGTAACAGACAGACAGACAGAGTTACTTTCGCATTTATAATATTAAGCATGGCAAAGTATGGCAATATATAATTCATAATTAAATATATGCTTAAATCAACAATTTACAAACACGCAGCCCTAACCTTAACTGGCCTTATTAGAAGCAGCCCTATCGCAGCACAGGTGTGCCCGCAGCGAGAAAATTGTTTCTAACATCCAATATATGAGTCCGATTTTTCTTTCGTTGTTTACAAAAGTATTTAAATAAGTTGTAAATGCGTTGTTATAAGGTAATTTTACATTGTAGGTGTAACATAAGCAAGGATCGAGGTCTTTGAAAAGAAACGTAACGATTAATTTGTATTTCGAATTTTAAATTTTAAAGCTTGAAGAGGTTAGGTATAAACTGCGATTCTATAATTTGCTCTTTAAAAGACCATAGACAAACACAGTACCTATATACTTATTTATTATTTCTTAAATTTTTTTAACCCTTTTCAATTTTATAACCCCAATTTTGCGGCACGAATAAAAATAGCAAATCGCAGTTTTCTTACTCTTGAAGAATATTATGTTTGTAAATGTTTCTTCATCACATAAAAACTACTCAATCAGTTTGTAAAAATCTTAAGATATTTAAAGCTTCAATACGAATACGCTGGTAACTAAAATAAATTCAATTTAGAATACGTAATACCCGCATATAAGGAATACCCGCATGAAAACAATTGAGTTTGAACAATTCGTATATGTTTGTATGCTTATACACATCAACCAGCATTTTCTGAGCTGGCTTTGACACAGATATTTTTTAAACTTATCTCGTTTTAATATTATTGGTTAATTTCTGACAATGGTGTTCATGTTTATTCATGAATGCCCGCGTTAAATGTTATCTTATTGCAGACTCTTGAGCTTTCATAGCATTTTCAAATAACTTAATTACTACTTAAAACTGAAACAATATCTGTTAATATTGGTCAAGTCCTTTAGAAGATAAGCCATGGGGAAAAAATCATTCAAAATTCAAATTCAAACGAAGTTATAAATTTAAAGCTAAATAATTGGCCTAGATTATACAATGTTACATTTTTTTTAAATATCCATATTAAAGTACATAAGGAGCCATTAAAAATATTATAACCTACATGAAAAATAATAAGAAAACCCATATTCTACGTGTTAGGTTTAATGACGGCCTGGCACAGCTGTGGGCCCAGGTGCCGTCTATATCACATGAAATGTAATAACATTTTATTTATTCCCGCCAATACTATACAGCCCACGTGATATTAAACATCTGACAGATTTATTTTTTAATTTCTAGGCAAAGGGTGCAATAATATACAGCCGGGTGGTATTGGATTTTGGGTCGAATAATATTGATATCCGAAATATAGATGTTTTTTTTTTAAGTATAACGATAAAAAATTAAGGTTTAGAGATATAACTTTATTTGGAAATAAATTACTTATCTGTATGTACATATATGAAACATTATCGCTTGTACCACAGACTAATAATAATATACTACGTATACAACTTGTACGTTATAATAATATCTGTAACTGTAAGTACCTTAAATTATAATGTTTAATTGATTTGCTTCAATTGGTTCCTGTAGGCTCTGTTAAATCACCCCTTTACATAATAATGTTTCAGATATTTATTAACGTGTGAAAACACTTGTATAATTAATATTTGATATTCCACCACTCAAAAATAAAAACTTTTAAATAATGAACTAGATTTGTAAAAAAAACAAACGTAGCTTTATAGAATTAAGACAACTTTACTGTTCTAAGTACAACTTATTTATGTACTAATAGAAATTTTAAGAATTATGCACAAGGCAATGAGCACCCGCTTAAATAATTCTGAATAACAAAATCATCAACATACAGTGCATACAGCCGCACTGCGTTCCTGAACTGCAACGTAGACCAATGTTTAATGTTTATATCTTTAGATCAAACGCATCAAGCTATTATGTTTCTAAATAAATTACTAACATTATCTCAGAACTGCATTACAATTTTTATATCCATCTCTAACAAAACAACGCTTACCTTGACAATCCTCAAAATCGTTCACACCAAACACTTATAGATCACAAAAATGTTATCACAAAAAATATGCGGTTACAAGTTTCCGAACGCAACGCTGTCAGCGTGACGCAGAAAAGCGCGGGAAATTAGTGACGTCCGCTCGTCGAAGCGGCGGGCCGGCGACTGAGAGGGCGGGAACACGGCATGGTGGTTAGATTTTAATGAAAAGTCTTGTTGGGCGTCCTGTTTTTCAGTAAAGCTCGTTCAAGCCGGAGCTTTCGCAAGGCCTGTTGTTCACTCCTTTATTTCACACGTTAATTATCATTATTTAGTACTAGTTAACGTATTTTGCATTTTATCAACGGTTTCTTTTAAGAAGTTGGTTTTATCTTATATTTAGAATATTAAATGTTGTTTTTAAGGAATTTTTCACTGGTAAATAGTTAAAAAAAATGCAAATTTACGTTAAGCAACGTTAAATAGGTACATATAAAACTGGAATCCTATAACTGATTGAAAGCTTCATTCGTGATTTAGTTGCTCTATTATATTTATGCTTTTAACCTTGCGTAGGCTTTAAATTTAAATGAATATAATAATATTTTAATAAACGCCCACCTTATTTCATTAACAAAGCAATATAATTATTAATTATGTTACGATGTGAAATGATTTACTTAACAGTAAATTTAATATTCGGCTTAACGTTAATGTCATTAAACTATATTATATATTCAAAATTATAACGATTGGCTCAGTGGTTAGTTGCTTCACTATTTCGATAAAAACCGTCGTTTCGGTTCTCTTATTATACACTTATTGTTAAAGCACTATTTGCAGTGACCTAGCCAAGCCTTTTCAGTAACCTTAAAAATATTTTCCGGTAAGGCAATTCGAATGCCTAACTACTAATATTTTTATTTCTCATATTTGGTAATTTCAATTAGTGCTAGATAGAACTTAAATTAATTATTTTCCATATATTTCTTCAGATGAGATTTTAAACATTCGTAGGTACTCTACGGTCTACCTACATATTTATATTTCACTCATCATCTTGATCAGCCGAAAATTTAAGTATTCGTCGTAGTAAAAACCATCATTTTTTCTTCTCAATGATAAAATTACATTGTAACTACCTACCTACTTCTACACTAATATTATAAAGAGGAAAACTTTGTTTGTTTGTTTGATTGTAATGAATAGGCTCATAAACTACTGGACCGATTTTAAAAATTCTTTCACCATTCGAAAGCTATATTATCATTTATCCACGAGTAATATAGGCTATATATCATCATGCTAAGACCAACAGGAGCGGAGTAATGCGGGTGAAACCCCGCGGCACAGCTAGTATATGATAAACACATTTCGCCATTATATTACTAACAATTAATACCTTAAAATTAAGATAAGCAAGATTGTTTAACACCTGAGCGACGCACGCGTTCGCTGTGTACAGGTGTACAAACATTCCGAACACTTGTGCACACAACTAAGTTTTGCGACTTTACAAACAGATAATATAAGCATAATCTGATGTTTTTACGTTATACTTATATACTTAGTCTAAGTTAATTCTTGAATGTTTTGTTGACCCATTTACTCTTTGTATTTTTTTATGTAAAGAATGTAGAACTACATATTTTGCTATAAACTATGAAATAAACTTCATTGAAGATTTGAGTAAATTTTTCCACTTATTACATGAAAAAAAGAGTAGCTAATGATTTTAATTTTATCGCGTTGTTTTCATTAAAGGCAACATTGTGATAGTATTGATGTTAAATTAAAAATCAAATGACGGAATTGTATATATAAACAGAGCAAGAGAGAAAGGAAGAACTGCATTGTAGCGCAATTTCATTAGTAAATAATGTGCCGAATACGAAAGATTTCTAAATAGCAGACCACAGGGCCCGCATGCAGGGAACCATTTTCATTGAGTCGATATGGCCCACATGCCAGGTGCGAAAATATTGTTCCTTCTATCTTCCTAATCCAACAAGCACGAATAAAATTGAATAATGAAAAAGTGTTTCAACCCGTTGCAGTTTTATATCGACCGATTTATTTCATTGGTCGATATTACGATCGGTGTAAAGCTAGCGGGGAATCCCTGCATTTGATGGTGTAACCACAGACTAATAATAATATACTACGTATACAAGTGTAACCAACAAACGTAGACTTGCAACTTCCATTGTTTCTTATTATGTGCGAGGACTCACTATGCTTTATAATGAACGAATTAATGACCAATGAAATAGCGCATTTATTCTCGTCCACCGTTAAAAATAGTTGAAATACGCCAGATTTTATGAAAACTTTCAAACGAAATAAAACATAACGCGGTCGTGTAATTAAAACAACATCAAGTCGACACTCGACACGCGCGATCGCATATGGCGCGCGGACGTGACGTCACGCGGCCATTTGCATTTTTTCCCGCCAGTCGCCAAGCGCGGAGTGCGTTCTGAAAGTGATTTTTCTAAATTGCATGTAGGTTTTATAAGTAATTTTTTATGTTCCCTTACACTTATACAGATCTATATAAGTAACAAATGGAAAGACAATAATTAATTTATAGAAGCAATTTTAATTGAAATGAATTGAAAAATTATTGTTCCAAAGATCTGTACACTGTAACTATAAAATTTTGTTAAAAATAACCCTATGTAATATAATCCTATGTATATAATAACAATATGTAGCTAAGTACAAAAAATATAAAGGTATGACATTGGTACCTACTGTAGATGCTAGAAATTTGGGGATAAATACTATTAATAATATTAACTATGCATATAGCAAAATTTATTGACTACGGACCAGAAATTTTGTAATACTGTAAAAAGAGCTTTAAATTGAATAGCAGATAGAGCAAGCGAAAGAGTATGCGGGTCTGTGCCGCAGTCCTCTTAACAACCTATTTGTTATTTTATTAGCTTCAAATAAATTGATATTTGAATAGGTAGGTATCTGTGAACTAGAACGGGACTACCTTAAAGCAAAAATTCTTCTCCTGCCCAACGTTATGAAAATTTCCAAGCAAAAACAGGCGATATAACCAACTACATATTTTTCAATGAAATGCTACGAATCATTAATTATTATAATTGCATTATGTAAGAAAACTAGACTTGTGATGGTAGTTTAAATGTTTGTAAAATTCAATAGAACTTAACATGGACAGAGTGGTGGGTAACTAATTGTTAAATTTATTATTATATAAGGGCTAGGGATAAAGATAAAAAGTCATGGATGGCTTGTTTCAATATTGCATGTATACAGGTGTGTCGTAACAATACTGAGATGATAGCTAATAAAATACATACATATTTTAGAAGAATTGTCTATATTATATCAATACCTTATAGGAACTACGACACAGATAGAGGGAATTAATAATGATGATGTAATAATTAATTTTAATAACCCTTTTTTTTAGGTTTCAATTGTTTTCCTGATAACTCCAGTCTTCTCGCAATATGCTATGAACACTGGAATGAGAGCTGATGTCACTTTCGATGTTCGCAATGATAGATTTGATATGGGCGATCTCATACGCAAACAAAATAAATATTACGGAGGTCCAGCCATCGATCCACAATCGTCAGAAGAATATAGACGCAATTACGGACAAGATAGAGACCAATTTCCCATATTTAGAAGAAGGGGAGACGACTCAAGCGAACATATACATAGACGTCAAAGGAACAAAAGCAGAATGACTAGAAAATCTAAATCACTGAGTAAAACGAGACAGCAGATGTTGAATGACATTAAAAGGGAAAGAGAGGCTCGATTGAACAACATTCTCAACGAAGCCTTATTAAGAATAAATTCAGCAAGACGTAATGAGGATTTCGCTTACCACGATGAAATGGTAAGCAATAGCGACAATGAAGAAGACTTTAACAGAAATCTTAATACATTTAAAGCTAATGTTAAAGAGAATTCTGGTAAATTGGAGGATGTTGAAGATATTTTAAGTAACTTAGTGAGTAAAGGCAGACGCAGCATGCCAGATGAAGACCAGAAGGTTTTATTGCATTATGCCTTTCCAGTAAATATGAGGGTTGAAGGATTTCTTCAGACACCTTGATACGTGGATATATTTTGTTTGTCTAATAAATTGGCTTTTTATTTAAATAAAAACAGTCTTAAAGCAATTTTTTTTCATCTTATTATCCTTCTATAGCTCTCTATAGCTTCGTGTATGCTTCTAAGTATGTACTATCTTTACCGCACTCAAATAGGTAAAATATTTCAATTTTTTTATTAAATGCAAAGACATAATATAGCAAAAAATTGTTAGCCGTTATAGCAGTTGTTTAAAATAGCTCTTTATTGTTTTCTATTCCAACGATGTAAAGATATATGTATACAAAATAATTCAAACAAGCAATGACGTCGTCTATTACGTGAAATTCACAGTCATCATTTTACTACTATAGTAATAATTTTCTTAATAATCGTTACGTTTCAAATAATCGTAAAATAAAGTCTCGTCCTATTTCACGCATAATTAAGAATGGTTTGCAGCGAATTATAATCACAAAATCAATTAAAATACACCACTTTACTACAAGTCTTTAGTTAGGTTAGGTTTAAAAATAAAAATGAGTATGAAAAATAAATCCATCTATGTTCTCCTTAGTTTTACTATTCAATTATTTATTGCTAGCGCATCAAATGAGTCACGGGAAAAATTACTAGCTGATATTGCAGACATAATCAATACAATTAACTCTCAAGATGAAGATACAAATGATGATCAGTATCTGCATAAATTTAAGGACCCAATGTATAACAATAATTTAAAGTTGTTCCTGAAACAACTTCGTAATGCTGATGAAGATGACCATTCTATTAACATGCAAGACAGGATGTGTAATAAAAGAGGCAAATTGGGGGGTCTCTGCAATGCTAAAGATGTATACGAAGTAGCTAGTGACGTCAGCAAAATTATTGATAATATCAACCGACAAGCAGGAAATGAGGAAGAAATTTTAAACGCATTGCGTTGTAGCGTAGGTAGGTGTGGCAAGGATGATATTGATTATAAACTAAAAGATACAGAAATTGATGATTCTGCAGAAGATAATCCTAATATGGAAGGGGAAATACATGACGACGATTCAAACCAAAATCTCTTGCAAGCTGTTTTGAAAGAAATTAACGAAATATCCGGCGGAAATGGTAAGAATAATACCGTTTTAGGCAAACACAGTAGAGTAGTGGTACCGCTTACACCAGAAGATATAGCAGATTATTATAGAGCAGCTATGGACGATGTTAGAAAAGCCCTTATGAATTACGTAAGATATAGATCTAATTTTAAAACAATGCGTGGCCTGCCGAGAGCTGTCCGTCGTGGCGTACAAAATATACGAGAGAAGTATAGACATTTCAAAATAACAGATAAAGCGTTAGCCAAACAGATATTCGATCTTCTATTAACTGACATGAAGAAAATAAAAATCATTCCAGATAAAGATACGCGAAACTTGTATGATGTGTATTTACCAGTTTGGATGTATATGGAGACGTTGAATAAGAAAGAAGGTAGGAGGTTGAGATCAAGCAAGCGCATATTACCATTAACGTTACACCAAAAGAATAGAATGCAGAATAAAGAGCCACCTAGGAAATTATTGAAATACGCGTGGAGGAGAAATTTTAATTCTGATCAAGCAAAATATGGAGTGCCATTTGTTCTTGATATTCAAGGTTTAGGGCAAATAAATTAATAATAGCAAACCTATGTGTTTTATTCTCGTCTTTAAAAAAATTACTTCATGAACCAATATCGCACAGATTCGATAATTAATAAAAATTGTAGGTACCTATCGATTGCACATTTTTATTTTTGCAGGACTTAATAATTGATGATGGTATTCTAAAGTTAAACATTAATTTAATTATGTAGCTTTACGTAAATATTAAATTCAGAGTTCATGTTATAATTATTATGTATCATAGGTTTCGTTTAATGTGGTTCTGAATGAAAGGTACACATAGATGTAACAAAATACAATATTCAGACAGAAAGCCAAATAGAAATAATATAAGTAAATACACGCAATAACGTATAAGTGCTTATTTCACGCTTGACTGTATAGAACTATCAAGAAAAGCAAAAATTAGTCTTTTATTTTCGATATCCAGTCTTAAAATTATTTATACATTGTAAGTAATTCTTGTTAAAATGAAATGTTTACTTTTAAATTTATTTTACATCGGTGCACTGGTATCATGCAAGGAAAATTCATTAAACAATTTCGTCTCTACCGTAGGGGAGATTATACATAACATAAGTTCTCAAAGAAATTTTGGAGTTGACGATTATGAATTTTTACATAGAGATGAAAATATCAACTCACAAGAACGTAAAAGTTTTAACTCCAATGAAGATAATAATATAATCTACACATTAGATGATACTCAAGATATAGGAAAGGATGTTATATCTACAATAAATGAAGACGATATGTGTAAGAGTGGTAGATGCGGGTGTGGCCGGCCAGGACGATGTGGTACTTCAAATAGCAACAAAATCAATGAGCT
>CAJQZN010021361.1:596-15580 GCA_907164685.1 Colias eurytheme
TACTAATTATATAAGTTTTAAGTTGTTTTTGTATTTAAATGAAATAAGTGTAATGTGGGTCTGAATAAAAGGCTATTTATTATTTATTTTTGTTCAGCTTATTTTTATTGGAATAAAAAGTACCTGAAATATGACTTAACTTTGAACTCGAAAGCTCATTTAAAAAAATCTGTGTGTTCTCAAAGTTCAACTTCAAACATTTTTTGATAAACAAATTATCTTCCAGACATTTTAATAATAGTATACGCATAGATAATATACTTAAAACTATAGGCTATAGTAAAATAACTTTACGCTAGAGGATTCTTAAATAAACATTGTTAGTAAAAGGCTTAGAGGCGTCGATTTTCAGAGAAGATTATGCTCATTAGAGTGCTCCATTTGCACCTGAATTTACTTAAACCTTAATAAGACGGGAAATAATGTTATATGAGAAATGTCCTTAATTCACTCGATGTATTTTGAACTATACCTACCTACTGTAATATATTATCCTTATATACCTACCTGGCATTGTACTTTACAGTAAACTAGCTTTCCGCCCGCAGCTTCGCCCGCGTTTTGAAAGAAAAAACCCGCCGATAGGATGTATGTATGTGATATAACTTTGTACAGATTGGTATGAATTCAGTTAAGTATTACTACTGGTTTTGATTTATCGAAACTCAAGAAATAAGAGATAAAAAAAGACGAAAAAATGTATTGAATTTTTTTCATATTCATGGTAAAGTATATTTTTGCTGCCATTACAAGAAAGAGTGCTAATGAACCAAAAATAAATACCTACTTTCTTATATATAAAAATGAATCGCAAAATGTGTTGGTAAGCGCATAACTCGAGAACGGTTGAACCGATTTCGATAATTCTTTTTTTATTATATTCCTTGAAGTACGAGGATGGTTCTTATGTAGAGAAAACGTAAACGTGTACCACGGGCGAAGCCGGGGCGGACCTCTAGTATGTTATAAAAATACAAATCACGAACATGACCTAACAAATTTCCATTTGACTTTACCTCAATTCTATTTTTAGACTAAAAAATTAACTTTCAAAGATTTTAATTTGAATTCTAATCTCACATAAACAGGGGATCAAAGGCAACCCTTTTACGCATGGGTTGGCTACAACGATTTAGGTATACAAACATTTGTCGCTCATTTATTTTTTACGCGTGCGTGTAAATGATTTTAAGAACAAATATTAACTTTTTGCTATAAAATTGTTATAAAAAGTGTAAAATTGGTTTAGTAGCTTTGCAACATAACCAGAACAATTATTTATACACAGAGAGACAATTTTTGTGTAGGTAATTATTTTTCAATGTGGTTTCAAGCAACTAAATTAAATCACTTTTACCTATTACTGTTTTAATTAAATCCCAAGTTACAATTTTCCTTTAAAGAGCGTATAATACTTAATACTTAAGCAAACTACTTAAACATCATGTTAACTTGAAACCTGCTTTTATGTGGGTAAGTTTCGGTTTCGGTCACTTGCTCTGGACATTCCATTTAGTTTTATGTTTAACTTAGATAATAATAATTACTATTGAGTCGAAGTTAAACTACAACAAGTGATAACTGCGTTAAAAACAACTGACTTCAAACTTGCACTTGCAACATTTACAAATACAGACAAAAATGCTCATAAAATAAAAACTACTAGGCCTATCCGAATAAAATTTTTATGAGACCAATTCGACACCATCCCGCATAGAACAAAAAAAGAATCACGTAAATCGGTTCAGAAACCTCGGAGTAATCGGTGTACATACATAAAAATAAAAAAAAAAACATACCGGCCGAATTGATAACCTCCTCCTTTTTTTTGAAGTCGGTTAAAAACACATCCTTTATTAAATTACATATTTATTAACTACCTAAATATTTTGAGTTTCATTTTCACCATGCAATATAAAAGTACACTGTGTATGTATACATATTATGTAAAATTTATCATTAGCTAATAAACAATATGAAGCAAAAAAAGATAAATGCCCATGAATCTTCACTTTTCTTCAAATTTCAAAATGATGCTGAAGCTTAGCAGTGAAAGCATATGAGACAGACCGACATTGAAATTTATAATATTAGTATACATCTCTCAAAGAAGTATTTGATATGAGACCCTTTATCTTAACACAGTCCCTTGTCACCCTGTGGTCACCCTTACATAAGTACCATAAAAGGATATGACATAACAAATGATAGGGTTCATTTTTCGATCGTATAATATTTCAAATGACTATGTCCAATAGAATTACATGGTGTTAAATTGAGGTTATAAATGTAAGCTTTCCGCCCGCGGCTTCGCCCGCGTTTTCAGAGAAAAACCCGTTCCCGTAGGATTTCCGGGATAAAACCTATCCTATGTCCTTTCTCGGGTATCAAAATATATCTATACCAAATTTCATGCAAATTGGTTCTGTAGTTCTGGCGTGATTGAGTAACAGACAGACAGACAGAGTTACTTTCGCATTTATAATATTAGTATGGATTATTATAAGGTATCTGACGGGCGCAATTTTGTGGGGAAATTGAAATTTTGCGGACAATTCAAATAATTTTTTCAAAATAGAATTGGATGAAAAAATTATTTGTAACATAAAGGGTGTCTCAGCGCCGATTTTAAACTTTAAACACGAATTTCTCGGCAACTTGCAGGGTTAGCTGGAGGGGAGTGGAAGCGTTCGATAGGTGACGAGTGCGGATTTTTTTGTGGCCATGGCGCAGTGGTCTGGTACGCACCGCGCGTACGCAGTAGGTAGAAGCGTACTTATGCAATACGTTTTCGTTGAGTGAAAAACGGTGTAAATTTGTAGTTGCTATGAAATCCACCGTTTGAGTGATGCTTCGAGTACTCAATTAATTAAGTCGTGAGGAGAGAAGTTTAGAGCGACAGGATGTTTACTAAATCATTCAATTGGACCACGAAATAGACCTGTGCGATCGATTGAACACATCGACCGCGTCGCCGCTGCGGTCACGGAACATCCAAGACGCTCACTTAGACATCTTTAGTCTTTTTTGCAAGCATTACAAAAAAATATTTATGTTTACAATACCACTAGGTAACAATACGACTTATACTTAATATCCTACGAAATTGAACAACACACTTCTACCATACGATTTGATACTCGTTACGTTACATTTGTTAGAGCGTTGTTACATTTAGATTCAGGCGATTATTCAAGCCCTGTCCTTGAAAGATAGCGGCTTTCAGCCCCCGTATTATTAAAGCAGTATTATTTCCAGTGTGCAAAAAGGATAGCGCTATATAAGTCGTCTAGCGCCATCACTTTCCCACTCTGGAAATAATACTGCTGCTAATATTTACGATTATAATTACATGTTTCTGTGTCCGTGTTAGTGTTTAAATTGAGCAAATGTGACAGTTACGTGAATATAAATTGAAGTCTATATTAACAGGATAATACAGGAGAGTTAAATTATGTTTAACTCGGGTTTCTAAATTCAAATTATATCAAAATTAAGACACACATAGGCAACAAATAAAAAGACAAAATAGTAACTTAACTAGGTTTTATAAAAAAATAAAAGGTGGACCCATTTCGATAATTCTTTTATTATTATATTCCTTGAAGTACGAGGATGGTTCTTATGTAGAGAAAACGTAAATATGTACCACGGGCGAAGCCAGGGCGGACCGCTAGTATAATATAGTTATCATTGTTGCCAGTATGGAACGACTTAAATTAAATTTCGCCATCGAACATAACTAAAAAACATGTTTACAATGAAATGCGGCTAAATGTGCGTTCATAATATGGGTTTATCTGCTCATTTTATAACAAATGTTATAAAATGAGCAGATAAACTTCGCGAAACAAACGATCTCTTCTTTCAAGAATGGTTTATCATTTATTTATCCACTTATTTATTGCACTATTGACTTTTTCAATATAATTTATCTACATATATAACCATCAAACTCTGCAGCTTCATATATAGATATCGTCAGTATAAGAAAACTTCGTGAAACTAAACACCTCTTATTTCAAGAGGTTTATCATGTAGTTATCCACTTATTTAGCGCGGTACGAGCTGTAACCAATGTACAGAATTGGCCAATTTGCGGCAAACAGCTGCGAAGTAGGAACAAATTGCTTTGCGAACTGCTAAGCTTTTTGGTGATTCGTATTAGTACTTGCTTAATAAAGTTTCTATTTAGAGAATAAGGTGGTTAATTCCTTTGGCCTTTTTTATTTAGAATTGATTGGTAGTCGGCTTGGTATTGGTAGTTTTTGTATCAATTCTCACATGCCTTTTGTAAAATGAAACAAAAATTCGATCTGCATTTTAATAGTCTAAGAGAAATTAAACGAATAAGACAAATGATCAGAAGCTTAGAAATATTACTTAGTTATTATTTTTTTAATTTTTTTTTATTGGTAAAAGGGAAGCGCTTGACCACAATCTCGCCTGATGTTAAGCTGAGATGTGGTCTAAGATAGAACGCGCTTCCCTAGAAAGTACCTGTTCACTCTACGCTTGATTTTTATTATTATATGGAACAGGAAAAATAATTAGCAACATGAAGCATCGCGCTAACGAATGTTTCTTATATCAACAAATGATTTCAATTCGAACTAAAAAACTACGTAGGATATTGCATCTTCACTTCAATATACATCACTTACATATATTGAGTGTTCAAAAAGTAATTGTTGAATGCGGGAAAAACGAAATAAATTGATGGAAAATCCGAATAAAACATTGAAACGATTTATATATTTTTTTGTGTACGGAAT
Source organism: Colias eurytheme (assembly GCA_907164685.1). Classification (NCBI taxonomy): domain Eukaryota; kingdom Metazoa; phylum Arthropoda; class Insecta; order Lepidoptera; family Pieridae; genus Colias; species Colias eurytheme. The sequence continues at coordinate 5,372 of CAJQZN010021361.1, forward strand.
CCAGCTACATTTCATAGATTGGAAATCTAAATCTTCCACATTTATATTTGCGGTAGAATTGAGAAAAACAGTTATTCAGTCGATTCAAACTCGTGTTTGATATACACGCTGTTCCACTATAAAATACTTTTCAATTTGATACATTATTTTCACAAATAAAAGTTGTCATCCCTGCAGTTGTAAGACACTAGATTTGTAATTTATATAAGTGACTATTTTGTCCAAATTGTAATGTAATAATAATTGTTTGTCTTTTGTTTATCAATTATAAAAAAAAACTATAGTTTAGTAACTTAATATATACGTCTTTTTATCATAATAATATATATTCTTCTAACTTAAATCTATTAATAATTAATTAAGTAGAAGGTGGTATTTCTATTAGAAATATTTTTGTTTTGTCTACCTTTATTTGTAGTTTTATGTTTCTCGTTTGTATTCCATAACCTTACCTTTTGTACACTCAATTTTATTCCTGCAATAGTCAGAAATATTTTCATATCGTACCAAGCTATTTAGATTGACTCGAACCAAATTCTCAACAACAATTTGGGCTTTATAAACAAGATTCTGGCACACTCCCATACAAAGCTGATGCCCTGGTACAATATTACAATATTGGAGGATATTGCGTTTTTAATAAAAGCTTGCTTGGAGATTTTAAATAAATTTAGACGCCTTGATGTTCATTCAATGATATTATGAAATCTTTTGAGTGACGGTCTTCATAAGGGTCGAAATATTTTGTTGAAAGTATGAGGAAAAGTTTTAGAAATTTAGTGAAGAAAGTGAAAAAGTAAAAAGTAGAATATTTCGTAAGATGTTTTGATGCTTGTAAAGATGTTCGTGTTGAGCGAGTTCTGTTAAATGGCTCCATAATTGTGTCTCAAATATGAATTATGTGATTGTTTTTGTGTTTTTACATTTTACTTATCTACTATCTTAACAAACGAGACACAGACAACAAAAACAGTGCATTTAGAACTGTATTAATGTTTTTTTAAGCTATTGCATAGCTTCTATCGCGGGCCTTGAGCGCGGGGACCGAATCTAGAAATTACGTTACGAAAAAACCTCACGCTCCCCACTCCGACGGGCGCGGAGGTGTGGCTCGAAGGCATAGCATGCAATAGCTTTACCGCGGCAGTCCCCGAGTGCCACGTGTCTTTTTTTATAAAATTAGATTATTTCCATTATGTAAAGATTTTTTGTGCTTTGCGCAGGCACAATAGTTAAAAATACACAAAAAATATACAGCAAAACATGGAGCCTCCTTTTGAAGTCGGTTAAAAAAGAGGCAGTTATCCAATCATAAAACATTTTCACAAAATGGCAATACGATTATCACACGAAGGCTTTGACCTATAAAAGCGTTCGTTGATCCAGAAAAATGTCATATGATTTTGTATTACAGGGATCACTGGGTCATGTTACACTCGATTGAATATAGGTGTATAGGTTTTATTTTATACTTCATAAATAAGAAAATAATACGTTTTTCACTAAGAGTAATTTTTTGCGATTTGTAAATAATTCTACTAATATTTTTGCTAAAGTTTGTGAGGATGGTTGGACGTGTGTTTATTTCTCTTTCACGATAAATTACTGAACGGATTTGGATGGAACTTTTTAGTAATGTAGGTTATGCATCAGAACAACACGTGCGCTAAAGAAATATCATGAGTTAGGTATAATCTATTTAAGTCGCGGGTGGAGCAGGAGCGGAGTAGCTAGTAAGTTATAAAAACTATATTTGGCAGCGATATCGACTGTAGATCAGTCAAACTCAAACTCAAACTCAAACTCGCAAGTATCATTTTAAAAATATTCAATGTGCAGTTTTGATTTTCCTACGATTTGTGGTAGCCTTTTTTTCCTCGTCTTTATATTATGTAACATCTGTTAGGAAATATTTGTTTCTTTCTATAAATGAGAATTATCTAAAGAAACGTTACGCATGTAGGATTACTTGGTTATCCATCTATCAAGACCCTTTTTATCAGGGATTCGTGTTACAAAATGAAACAAAAACTTTAATATAACATTTTATTTATTTCACAAAAATAAATACATAAACTACAAATACAAAAGAGATTTCTTTCCAATTGCAGGACAGGAGAGCCCGTTCACCGCAGGTTTTTAACGCACTGAAACATCTCATTTGCACGTGAATTTCCTTTAATGCGGGAAAATCCGCGGGTAACAGCTACCTAGTCCATGATAATAGGTAGTAGGTTCCCAATATCCTCAATAAATTAAAAACTAAAGACTTCATGGTTTTTAAACGCGATTTTTTCATTATATTATTATCCCAACGTTTTGCAGCGAGCGTGGTCACGGGGACAACACAAGAAAATAATTCTCGATACATGTGTATATAAATCGATGTTTAAGTATGTGCTAGGGTCACTTCGATCTTCCCCATAGCAATTAAGATTGGATCCGAAGTCCAATTAAGAAGGAAATCTTTGCCGAGGGCATATTATCCCTTGTGTGTTGTATTGTTTACGTAGCTGAAAATATTGCCACAATAGGTGATTAGGGTTGTCTATATTTTATTTTCTATGTTTTCAGAATGCTAATACATGGTTAAATCGTATATTTACATACTTATAAGAGTATTCCTTAAAGAAACTTGAGAATTCAATGATTAAATAAAATCGATATAATTTCTACTCAAAATAATATTCCGTCGTAAAGCATCCTAGAGTATTTCTAAAAACAAATTATTATGATTTATACCATGATTGGGTTGTAAGATCGTGTTTGCAGTGGCGGTTTTAAAGTAAAATTCAATTTTTTTGAAAAGAAACACTGTCACATCATATTATGTAATTGATTACTGTTCGTTTACGCGAAAACAGCTGAATAAATCTGAAAGTTTGGTGCAGATATAGATTAAAAGTCAAGATTATTTTCAGCAGTGTTTTTTAATCGGGTATCTTCTTAATATACAGTGTGTCCGGACATGACATACCGATATTTGAAGGGGCTATTCTCCAGGTATTTTTATCGACAATTCAACCCCTCTACAGTCCCCTACCTCACCCCCCTCAAAATGGTTTTCGAATTTTTTAAAGTATGTTTCATCACTCTTATCAATTAAATTTGTTTAGTGGTCCCTAGGATAACTTGTTATTGTTCAAATAAAACCAAATTTAGTATTTTGTGACACTCACTTTCGAAGTTATTACAATTTTCATAAATTCACTATCCGAATTGATAGGTTTGCCATTTTGAGGGGGGTGAGGTAGGGGACTGTAGAGGGGTTGAATTGTCGATAAAAATACCTGGAGAATAGCCCCTTCAAATATCGGTATGTCATGTCCGGACACACTGTATTTCTCCGTGTATTAAAAGCAAGCATATTAATGACTAGCTGCGCTCCGCGGTTTCACCCGCGTAGCTCCGCTTCTTAGTTAGAATTTTATCCATCTTCACATTTCTTATGAAATTTGAAATTAGATGGAACGATATTAGAATCAATTTTGTTTATTTCTATTGGTTTAATTTAAGCTGGCTTATAAAATTAATATGCAGACAAAACGATATCTCTAACTAATTAAAATAAATCGTAATTGGTGTCTAAAGCTCTACTATAATGTATGAATCAAGATTTATACTGATAACATTGTAATTAAATCTTCATTAATTATCATTAATTGATCAAACAAGCTTCACAAATCTCATTACTTGATGAGGGTTCAAAACCCTTATGCTATAAGTATTTGGTTTCATTTAATTATCTAAATTGAACAAGATTGCTACATAAGTATTGGTTTCTGATTTGTTATCATCTCAAGTTTATTTTACGTTAAATATCAAGGAGAAATTAGAATTTCCATGTTTCATTGTTTTAAGATATAATTTTAAAGTTGTTCTTAGCTTTTATTTGGATTTAAACTCAAACTCAAACATTTATTTAAGAAATTTGACTTCTTCTAGAAGTACTTTTGAATCGTCATAACATATTTTAAAATTTACCACCGATTCGGAAAGCAGAAGAACCGACAAGAAACTCCATAGTTCCATAAAATATCGGTTTCTGATTTGTTGTAATCTGTTTTGATTTTACAATTGAATGTAACTTTAGAGATAAACGAAAGTAGAGTTAAAATAATAGTAAATCTTACTAACTGAACTTACCTACTGTTTTGAATGCTGAATATGTCTATTTTTAACTTATGTTAATTCTTTCGTTAAATACTAAGAGTGACATTTAGAAATTACATGTAGGTACCTAATTTCTTACATTGTTCATTGTTTTAAATTCGTATATCACCTATAATATAATCACTACATAATATAAAACAAAGTCGCTTTCTCTGTGCCTATGTACCTATGCTTAAATCTTTAAAACTACGCAACGGATTTTGATGCGTTTTTTTAATAGATAGAGTGATTCTGGATGAAGGTTTTAGTATATATAATTTATTAGGTTTTAGTCAAAGCAGGCGAAGCCGCGGGTGGAAATCTAGTATATGATAAGGTTTATACGTTCAAAAGTCATATAAACGATATAATACTAACTATGTTATAAGTTCTATTTTCTCTCGTCACTTCCTCGTATTGCGATAAAACATACCTTCGAGAATGCAATTACAATGCAGCTTTGTCAAATCTGCATTTTAATGCGACATAACTATATTATGTCTCTTCCCGATTTGTAGAGAGAACACTAACCTACCAACGATTATTTTACACGTTATATTTTAGAGGATCACTTTTGCGTAATGACTGAGTACATTTTATTTAAGGGCCAATAAGTCAGAGAATAGTAATTAGTAATTACAGGGTTCATTTTGTTTATTTCTGTTGGTGTACACTTGTTTGTGTTAAAATATGATGTTATTTATATATAATAATACTAGTAGTCCCGGCAAACGTTGTTCTGCCTTTCTGTTATGATTTATGGATATGAATAATAAATGTTGGCCGATTCTCAAACCTTGAGTAGGTTATAATATTACAGGCACTAAAAATTTCATGCGAATTGGTACAGCCGTTTCAGAGGAGTACAGTAACTAACATTGTGACACGAGAACTTTATATATTAGATGTACTAACAAACGAAACTATTTTTATATGTCTTTATCTATGCAGTTTGTCTCTTTATCTTAGATATATTTTTTTTTCATAAATATTATATTTAATGAGAAAGATTTATGTGAAATACCTACATGAGTCAATTATTCACATAAATGAAGCAGCATACATTGGCTTAAACTCAATTTTAATTCCCAAGTAATAGAGTTCAAAATTCGATGAATTTTACAAAAATTAGCTTCTCAATCACGTATAACCATTTCATCAAGATTGGCTTAAATTGCGAAGTTATCTAAGATTTCGTTTTATAGTTGAGATAATTACGTTAAATGGTTAATTTAACGGTCTTTTAATTCATGTGACCTTTATAAATGTAAAGACAAAATATAAATATCAGCTAAAAGTAAAAGTTTGACACAGTCAATCTTTGTAATACATCTTAACAAATCAGATATTTAATAAGATATTTCGAAGACAAACTGAAAATAATCGAAAAACAAGGAAGTACATTTTGCCATACGAATAATATTATTCTAAAAATTAAGCTAACTCAAAAATAATTGGAAGATTACATTATCAGGTAGCTTATTATAGCTCAATATTTTCACTTGTATCCTCAATATTATTATTAAATCACTAGCGGTCCGCCCCGGCTTCGCCCGTGGTACATATTTACGTTTTCTCTACATAAAAACCATCCTCGTACTTCAAGGAATATAATAAAAAAGAATTATCGAAATCGGTTCAGCCGTTCTCGAGTTATGCGCTTACCAACACATTTTGCGATTCATTTTTATATATAAGATTTCCTAACACAATAAATCACTATTCTAATAACACTTCCATATTCTCTCAGTGGGTCAGAACTAATCAATCACAATGCCAGTATGACACGTTCCACGTAACGCCGGGTGAAATAACATGATCTGGACGTGCTCAAGTTCACAATATGGAGATAACTGGTGTTAGTTAGATATATCGAAAATGGTGTGTAAAGGGAACAATAATATTAAGGCACGAACGAAACATATTACCATAGTATAATTATACAATGATATTATTTTATTAACCGACTTCAAAAAAAAGGAGGAGGTTCTCAATTCGGCCGGTATATTTTTTTAGGTAATACTTTTTGGTTATCATTTCAGTTTATGATCGTTTATTATCTAAGGCTCTTCTCTGTGAGCGATTTTGGATCTGATAGTAAACGATCCATAATAAAACCTTGCGTAAAAAGATCACACATTGTAAATTACAGTCACAGATTACAGTCATTTTTTATATTGACAGGTAGGTATATATTTAAAATCCTTCCTTATTTGTTAGAAACTATATTTTGATAAAGGTACTTGTATGAAATATTTCTAAAATAGCTTTGAAGTGTTATTCTGAACTACTTAAATTTCAGCTAGTAGTCAAGTCTCACTAAAGTCGGAATAACTTTGGAACAAGCTATTCCTAGACGAGTATTTTGGAATTAAGCATCAATGTTTGTTAATTATACACAGATCTATTTAAAGTTTCTGTAATGTTTAGCAAGCTCATTTAATGGAAGATAGCTGTGCTCCGCGGTTTTCCCCGCAGTGCTCAGCTCCGCTCAGGTTTTAGCGTCAGGTTTTAGCGTGATAATATATATATATATCCTTTCTCGATAAATGGGCTATCTAACACCGAAAGAATTTTTCAAATCGGATCAGTAGTTCCTGACATTAGTGAGTTCAAACAAACAAACTCTTCTGCTTTCTAATGTTATTACTTATCTATTACTTAGTAAAGATTTTTGTACACGAGTACCTAGTCTTATATCTCCGACTACCAATTGTATTTTTCTACCATTTCTCTAGACGTGTTTAAAGAATTTCATCCAATATGGCTTTTCAACCTTACTTGTTTAATTATTCAAACAGACTATTTTTGAATGTTTATTGCTTAAATACAAAACTACTGGTCCGATGTAAAATATTATTTCATTATCATAAAGCTCCTTTGAGACAAATTAAGCTTTTTTGTCCCTAGATAGTAAAATATTATTGCTCAACGATTTTCGGCCCGCAATTTCAAAGCCCTACTATTAATCTTGTTAACTTCTAATTACTTATTATGAACTTAAAGTTTACGGCAGTTTTCCTCACTTAGCAAATTATCCCTAACAGCCGATAATTTCCATTTAAAATATCTATTGTATCCATTATATTGTAATAACTTTGTTCTATCTAGATCCCTTGATATATAATCATGCCATAACTTCGTTGTTTCAAAGATTAAAACCTTTAAAACTATTAAAACCAGCTGTTAATGAATAAACTTTCTTCTAACTAAAAGTACTCTGTTTGTCTCTGGAACTTCACGTTTTATTTTCTTATTTCATTCCAATCGGACTGTAGCTTAGCCTTTAACATCATCATAATAATCATTATCAGCCCTTGTTTGTCAAATGCTGGACGAAGGCCTCTTCCAATGCACGCCACTGAGCCCAGTCGACGGCCCTCTGCCGCCAATTGTGCCTAAAAAAAGACGTGTGGCACTCGGGGACTGCCGCGGTAAAGCTATTGCATGCTATGCCTTCAAGCCACACCTCCGCGCCCGTCGGAGTGAGGAGCGTGAGGTTTTTCGTTACGCAATTTCTGGATTCGGTCCCCGCGCTCAAGGCCCGCGATAGAAGCTATGCAATAGCTTAAAAACAATTAAACATAAAGTATAAAACATAGCAACTGAATGCTATAGAAATCAACCTAATAAGAATACGATATAACAAAATAGCAATGCGAATGCTATCAAAATTGTATTTTAAATGTAGTTACACATAAAACGTTCAGACTTCGGAATCAAGGATGAAATATTGTCCTCTGGGATGCTGTCAGATGATGTTATCTTTTAGCTTTGTGAAGATATTTAATCAAAAGATTTAAATCTCCACGGTAATGAGGTTTAGATTTATGTTTATAGCTTAATTTTAAGAATTGTCTAGGAATTGCAATAAACGATGTCTATATTAAAATATGTTTAGATTGTTTCATTCAAAATTAGCTTTAAGTCATTAAAACATTTCATATTTAAAAAAAAGTGCGTGAGTGTGTTAGGTCACATCTATATACTTTACCATAAGGCAAAAAGCAAAAGAGGTAAAAAAAATGCAATAACTAAACGTTACATCATTGTGTAACGTTAAGATGCAATTGATTTCTTCCTTCTGCACATCTCAAACGTATAAATACTTTTATTTTTCTAAAAATCTCATTTGGTATTGCTGTTGGATGAAGTAGAACTATTTTATTTGTAACTAAACAATACCAACATCTTTTAATCGAGTTAACTATATTATATTGTCCAAAGTCTAAAGCGTAATATCTAACGATGCTCTAAATCCTATTATCTAAATCATAAGTTCTAAAATAACTTTTCTGCTCTAAAACTGAGAAACAATAGGGTTAACTAGAGTGAAGTCTAGAGAGACAAATCGGATTTTTCGTAGCTTTTCGAGTAATTGCTGCCTTCATTTTTGAACGTTGTTTTGGCAGTACAGATATGCCACATCCATGTTTCGATTTGAGTTTCCAGAGTCTTTATATAATTGCTTATATCTCCATAAATAACAAGATTAAAGTAATAGCCATATAATAAAATTAAAGAGTAACAAACAGACACACTTTCGCATTTATAATGTATGAAAGCATAATATTTATTCGGTAAATACTTGATTTTCCTTTGATTCTTTCATTTAATTTGTTCAGGATGTTCACCATGAATATTATATAAACAATAACAACTTCACGACATTTTAAATTAATTTGAAATTTTCTCAAATAACAAACTGCCATTATTATTCAACTGAAATAAAATCATGTGTCGCATCAGTATGTACTGCCGAATGGTTATTTCGATTTTGATGAAGTTTTGTACATTGTAGAAAAATTAAGAGATAAAAATAACCATGCAATTAATACTTTACATTAATTAAATATAATATAAACACTTCTACGAACACATTGCCCTTTACAATTTGTACTGCAAACAAAAATAACAAACAGCTACAGTATTTATTTAATCGCAATGGCGAGTTCTAATTAATTAACGATACATTATACCGTTTTTATTAAATTAGTAATGTTTTCCGAGCAGTGGTAATTAATGTACATTAAAAGAGATATTTTTAAGCTATTGCATAGCTTCTATCGTAAGCCTTGAGCGCGGCGACCGAATGTAAAAATTCCATAACGAAAAAACCTAACGCCCCTCACACCAACCGGCACAGCGATGCTATGCAATAGCTTTACCGCGGCAGTCCTCGAGTGCCACACGTATTTTTTTTAAGTTACACATTAAAAATGAGTGGCTTCTATAAGTAACGGATCCGATTTGGTTTTTGAGTTTTTTGAATTGAAATATTATTTTTCTCGAGTACCTAAGTTCTTAGCAAGCTGTAACCTCAAGCCTTGCTCGTATGTTCTAAAAAAACAAACGTTAAAACACTTTTACTTTTTTTTACACATTCGGTTAAAGAAATAAGCCATCAAATAGACCCTACCTTCATATGTTATAATGGTATAGGCCCGGGGACTTATTTGCATATGATGTTAAACTTTCTTGTTAAGTCGGCCTTTGACAAAGATCCCTTTAATCAAGCGCTTTACAAAGTTGTAAGCCAGTTTGAATTTCTTTTACATGTAACTTAATATAAGTATTGGTATCTTTATTTATATGTTACTATAGGTTACGCGTAGTCAAAGGAAATTCCTATGGTATTGAGATTTTATAAAGTAGACTATGTCACTCTCTAGCCTTTTAACTATATCCAAACACAAAATTTTTTGCGACGTAGTCGTTGCGACGTAAAAGAAAGACAAACAAACACATATTCACATATTTGACGGTATAAAGCAATTCATAGACTATCTATATATCATTACACTTAGTTGTTAGTGAAACTGCAGATGTGGTTAGTGGTCAGTACCCTGGAGCCGAATTTATCTTTCTGGGGGATTTTAACGCCTGTCATAATGAATGGCTCTATCCATTCCAGAAGACCGATCATGCCGGAAGTGAAAATTTCAACTTTGCATTGACCCATAATCTCTCCCAGCTGGTCCACGAAGCGACACGTGTACCTGACATTGAAGACCACACCGCAAACTGCTTAGACCTTCTGCTAACAACAGATCCAGA
>CAJQZN010021371.1:4629-22097 GCA_907164685.1 Colias eurytheme
GCCATCTATGAGATTTCGTAAAAATCAAATCAATTTACATGTTAACACTACTGAACACAATGTTAAAAATTAATTAATAATTTAAATATAATTATGTTATTTATTTATTTAACTCTTTAACCCATATATTCCCTTCCCTATAAGGTGCGCTTATAATTCGTGTGAATATACTACATTTTTAAAAGTGAGGGTAGATGTTTATTATTTTAAGTCAAACTAGACACCATTTCAGTTAATCTAATATTGATTGTGTTCATTGGTTACATTTTTAAAAATCTTCGTGTTTTAAAAATTCGATAACGAGGCGGGACTCGAACCAGCATTCTTTAGTGGTCGAATTTTATCTATTCTTTATAATACAAAAAGGTTAGTTCGTTGATAATTATTATTCCTTCATCATTTACATGTTGTAAGTAAAAATATACTTTGACTGTTAATACTTTTGTTCAGTATTTACCTGTATGATTATTGCTTGGTAATTAATATAATATTTTCATGTCGTATACCTAATTATAAACATAAGTTTGATGTGAAACTAGCTGGATTTATTTTTACACACTCACAGTCTTATATTTTGTGTTAATGTTAAAATAGTATTAATAGTGTAAATCATAATATTTTTTCACAATTAAAAATATTTCCTTTTTTTTGATGGTGTTGGCATCGAATTAAACCGCGCTGTCGTTTCGTTCACAAAAAGTGAAGTTATGAGGACCGAATATGTAGCCGCCTCAACTTACGGAAACGAGAGTAACCTGCGTTGTCTGTTAGTTATTGTATAGTCGAATTTAACGTTACATGGAAATTGGAATCTAATAATATGTATACTTATATACTTATATTAAATCTGTAGAGGTCAATTCTGTACATGAAATATATTTCCTAAATAACTATCACGAGGTGATTAGGGATTGACACTGACGCCAAAGTTCGAGTAGGAGTTCAAAGCTTTCTGATTATATTTGTCTACTAGCTGTGCCCGCGACTTCGTCCGCGTGGAATAGTGACTATGGGACCTATGACCATGGGCTCAGGGTGGGGCAACAATAATTGTTTTTATTTTCATGCTTCCACTCCCACGCCCACTCCCAGGCCCACACCAACGCCCACGCCCACTCAGCCCCACCGTGGCTACGCCCATGCTGAATTACTACTTAACATACAATTATTGAGTAAATACGTACTACCATAAATAATTAAAATAATTGTTATTAAAATTTCTTACTAAACTGAGCTAAAAAACTTACGTACCAACCAACTTATTAAAGAAAATCAAGAAATGAAATGCCTAACCTATACCAAATAGTTACTACATAATATTGTAATTAAAAATTATGATTAGTATATAATATCGAAAATCAAAAAAGAAATGCCTAACTAATTCTACGTAAAATTTATTTTAAATTATGTCATATTATTTTTTAGGAACCAGGGGGGGAGAGGAGCAAATTCTATTTCCTTGCTTTCTTAAATGGATGTTTTTAATAATGTATGGTGTACCCACTGATCAGCTTAATCGATACCCAATTTTTATCAAATCCAGGAACAAATCCAAATTAGATGTTTCCTGTCTCACGCACGTAACTAAAGGCTGAAGAGAGAGAGAGGGAGCACGTAACTAAACCGTTTAGACGAAGAAAAGTGTATAGAAAAAGGAATAAATAATTTCATAAACTTCCCGACGATCTTTAAAAATAAATTATTATATCATTTTTTTCATTCCCACTTTTACCCCTATGTAGGTATAATAAGTGGATGAACCGATTTTGATACAATTTATCTAAGAACCAGCGTCGGAAAATATGCTGCCTAACAAAAAAAAAAGCCGCATCTAATTCGGTTTACCTGTTAGCCAGCTACGGTGCCATAGACAGACACACACACACACACATAAATACATAGCAGTCAAACACATAACACCCGTCTTTTTGCGTCGGGGGTTAAAAATATAATACGAATCTGGACATGTAAAGGAATAACTGTAGCGTATAACAGATAAATTGCGTTTTGTCGTACACTGTACAGTGTACAATAGAATGCCTTAGCAAATGTTCGCCGTGATTACTTATAAATTGTCATAACTTTTTTATTTATGAACCGATTGACATGAATTAAACACTAAATGTTAAATGAAGATTACCACAATACATTAGTGAAAATCGCATCTAAATCGGATAAGCCGTTTCTGAGATTAGCGTGCACAAACATACAGACAAACAGACAAAAAATTTTTTAACTACAGTTTTGGGTTCAAGATCGATTTAATAATAACACCTGCTAATTTTTTTCTACATATTTTCATTGTACAGACATCGCTTTTCCACAATTTTATTATATGTATTGATGATGATGATGATTGATGATTATAACACTCTCAGTCCGTTTTAACTTAATTTTTATTCACTCGCATCAGTGCCACCTAAAAAATCTTTATATCGAAATTCGAGCAAAGCTAAGAAAATGAGAAATAAGAGTTCTCAAGGATCGTTAGAGGTAAGAGGCTTACTATTGACCGAAAACAACATGTGTTATGCCGAGAACCTGAAACCGCTTCACAACGAGAATTGCGGCTCACAGCTGACCGCGAACGGCATGTACTATCCTGTGAGACCGAAACCTTCACTGACAGCTGATCGCAAATGGCATATTTTATCTCGATAATCTGAAACTTTTACTCAATATGAAGACCGTTTGACAAATGATAGGGTGCAGCATAATATTATTCGATCTCTTGAAGATGAACATGAGCATAAGCAATGACTAGAGTAGGGACGCGAATATTACCATTATTTGAGACAAGATTATTTGAGACAAGTACGATTAATAAGTTTGTTTAATGAAAGATTAAGAATTAAAACTATATTTTGGTCTCTTGAAACGGACGAATAGCGAGAGGCCCGTCTTACTGTAGACAGATTTCGACAGTCTTAATGACTTAGAGGTAAACATAGAAGATCAATCTACGAGTTCGGTGGTGTGGTCCAACAAATATAAAAGTGGGTTTGCTTATAACCTCACAATTGATTACAGATCATCTTCTGTATAGGCGATATTAACGTAGTATGTTCTTTTTGTAATGCTTTAAAGAGGAGTAAGGAGTCGACTTTCGTTTGAAGATACACCAGAACCTTTGAAATCACTACTTTTAGAGGAACATGTGCAATCTAAACAGTTCTTAGACAATATTCGCTCTTATAGTAGTGCGTTTTAAATGATCCTTTGGTGCTCAACAATTATCAGAGGATCCTTTCATGCTTACTTTTAAGATACAAGGTCAAGTTTATAATTTGATAGGATCCCTTTTGCCTGAAGGCCAACCTAAGTTTCTTCAAATATATTTTGTATTCGACTACAACGAATAGACGAATACAAGAAATCAATATTTCTCGAATTTAAAATATTACAATTTTTCCTACAGTAGGGCGACGAATGTATTTTCGCATAGTAACGGAGGGGAACTCACGGGGGGTCGAGTGACGCGGGCCACGTACCACAAACATGCTTAGTTTGTTGTACCGAGCGCGAAAGAAAGTCATCGTGTTTTTAGTAAAATTACTATGTAAACTAACGTAATTTAATACTTAGGTACATATTGTATAATGATGCGCTCAAACTGTTAATCTACATTTAATTTAGATTATTATTTGAATTACTAAGTAATGTAGGATTTAAATCAAATTCACTCATGTTTTCCTCAGATTTTCGATGTCCTCCGATTTTAAGATTTTCTTATCAGAGTATTCAATTTTAATGTACTTAGTTAATTTTTATAAGAGACAATTAAGAACATTCAAAAATAAAGTGTCACGTATTTTTTTTAAACGACGAATGACGAAAAACGACGTAATCGCGGACGAAGTCGCGGGCAACAGCTAGTTCTACCAATATGCGTCTTGACGGAACACAGTGGGGTTTTGGTCGGTAGGAATCTGACATAACCCACGGCCCCTCCCCCGGAGGCCGTGGGTATCTATGAAAGATTTCCCCACTAAAACAAAAAAAAAAAAGGCCGTAGTGCGGGACGGGGTAAAGGTGATTATCATGTGATTAAAAATTAAACCTATAGTCCGACCTATAGTAGACTTTTCACTGTAACGATATCGCTATCTATGCGGATGAAACCGCAGGGCATTGCTAGTTATTAATAAAAATATATTTGTGATAAATAAACCTTCTAAAAAATAAATGAAAATACTGTACACTTCATTGAAAATTATTTATTTACATCCAGGTTATGCTGATTTTTTGACAAATTGTGAATACAAGAGAAAACACAAGATATTACCTTTTTTTGACGTCACTACGGCCTTCAACAAATAATCTCCGTAAAAAAACGATGGGCCAAGAAAGTTTTTAGTTAATTCGGAAAAATTAAGGGTAATATGAAATACAGCCTGAAAATGAAAATAAAAAGTTTATTATTTATGTAAAATAAATCCAGAATATACACACTTATTCATTTTATAAACTTTTGATTGCTGCTTAAAAAAATGACGAAATTGAGTAATGTAACTACTGGTAACTACATACATATAAGAAAATAATATGTACTTTATAATCTGTTAACAATCTAACAAGAGTTTGGGTTATCCTTAAAAATATTTTATATATTTATTGTTACGCATCGATATTCAAAATAAAAAAAAATGAAAGCGAGCAAGCATCACTCCTCGTGTAATTTTGCCTTTTTTGTTGTTTTATTAAAGTTCTCTTAAATCATCAAATAAAGTAAATTTTAATTATATTAGTAAATAATAAATAAATATAACCTTCTCGACGACACAATTATGTGCATTCAGGTAACTTTCAATTATCTGCGCAAAGAGGAAATGTTTGCATAGATCCATCAATTTATAAGACCACATCAGGTTTGTCTTATTGTCCTTGACAGAGTATACCATTATCTTTACCTATAATGAAATAAAAAACAGTGAGTTATTAGAAAGTGCTTTTTAACCTAGCACCTTTAATTCAAGATGGCGGCTAGCGCCTGGGTCCGTCAAGGTCGAGAACTTGGATTTTTATTAACCTTTCATACCTAAACAATATTGTTTCAAAACATTTTCTACGCCACCTTTTGTAGAGCAGAGGCTATTACATTTCCCCACAGACTGGACTAAACCGCAAACTGCCAAAACAACAGGCGTGATCAAACAAAAAAAACTATAGACTGAAGACCATAATTTACACTGCAGAATAAGAAATATACAGGAATGTCTGAAGCGCAGTATTGTTTGAGTAAAGTTTTGAGTAAAGTTAATAGATGAAACCATAGATGAGACAAAAAGAAAAGAAAAATAAGAACAGGGATATAACAGGTAGGGACTAACGAAACATTGAAAAGATTATATGAGCAAAAAATGTATTTTTACAAAAGTATAAGAAGTGTTACTTTTCCTATGACGTATGGGTCATAGTCGTACTAATATAATATGGGCTTAGATTAACATAAAATAAAAATTTCAGCAGACGACTATTTTGTCATTGTTTATATGAATTTAATGCAAATATAGGTAGATATGATATCGATACGTTAAAAATACTATAAATTTTAATATGTATTATTTTAATCACGTGTGTCTACTGTCAATCAGCTCTAGTCAGATTTTCGTGATCAAAGAAAAAAATCACGTTTTTGAAAAATATCTATTTCAAATCTTGCTTAAATCCAGGTAAGTAATAAAAGCAAAGTTCTTTAGTAAATCGGGAGTAATATTGATAATAAATAAATTACAATAAGATCAAAGAGTAACGTTAATAAGATTAGTACCTATACCTACATCTACTCGGCAAACAAATGTGGTTCATATTTGCAGTTTTGAAGTATGAAAACTACTAGATACCGCTAATAATAATTTATTCATAACAAGTATTTGCACATGTAGGTATTACGGTGTTTATAGTTCATTGTCAAATAGGATTCAAGACATTAAATGGATTTAATTAGTGTAATTAGAGATAGTAAAGCAAATGTTTAGTATAAACTTACTTGTTCCAGCGTGGCTTGAGTTGTAAAATTAAAATCCACGACACCTATAAAATCCCTTTTTTGTTTAACCAGCAACAATCCTGTATCCGATGCATTTAGCATTTTTGGTCCTCTACACATTTCGTATTTTGTCCATACTGGCTCATATGGTCCCTGTAATATAAATGTGAAAGATTAATATCTATGCGTTTAAAGGGAAGTTACTTAAAAATGATTTATTAAAGTACATAGAGCATTTTAACAGAAAGATATTAACTTTATTTAAATTCGTAATTTTTTGTTACTATTTTCCTAACAGACAAATTAATTTTCGTAAAAAAAAAGTAAAGAAATATGCATATTGACAATTGGAAATAATCGGGAAATCAAAAAGTTTAGGTAAATATTATATAATAGTATTGTATAGATTATTTCCAAAATAAAAACACATAAATGGGAACTCACGAAATTATTTGGATTGTCCGTTGGCAAATTTTTAAGTGTTAGAATATTACCAAATAAAATATTCAAAAAGACAAACAAGACAAACGGTGAAATCATTTTTGCTCAAAGTAACAGTAACAGCAAAGTGACCGTAAATAGTAAAAATACAAATTTTTAGAACAAAATTGATATAATCTGGTTTTAATAGAGTGATGGAACAAAATGCAGTAATAGTATAAAGGATAATTATGTCATCAAATATTTATAAAGCAATTATTCTAGAATTAGACATCTGATTACAGTAAATGGTACTTTTATCACATAATATAACTACATCAATAAAATAAATCATTATCGTCGTAAAAGCAGTCGGACGAATTATTTTATTTATATTGAATTGATTTATAGACAAGATGATTTAATTAGAGTTCCGAACCTCAAAAGGAAAAAATGGAACCCTTACCTATGGCCTTCCTGTGGCCTTACTCAAAGTGATCCTTTGTTGTCCGTCTGTCTGTTTGTCTGTCTGTCAAGAACTTTCTTCTCAAGAAGGTGTGGAGGTGATTTTAGCTTGTATGCTGACCACTAACTTTTTAATATAAATTCATTTTTTTTTCGCAAAATAAATTTTACAAATTGAAGTGAAGGTTCAATTTTAAATTTTAATATTCCATAATTAAATGGTTGAGCTATTCATAATTCTTTAAATAGTATTTAATTAAATTTACCCAGAGTTTTTTATTTTCCTCCCAGTAGATAATCAAGAAGAAATTAATTCTACACCGGTTATATTCTTGTTTGTTCCAACTTCCACAAAAAGGAGGAGATTCTAAGTTCGTCTGTATAAATGTGTTTTATTTTATCTATATTTTATGTTGTATTCAAGGTTGTATTATAACATGTATTATAATAATACCTGTGGTCATATCTCTATAGTTACAACATAAACAAATACGAAACTTTAAAAATAAATAACGCAAAAAAAAGTTGGAAATTATTAATTAGTACTGCAGCTATTACGTATGTCAAAACAAACAATGAAGCGAGGGAAAGTAAGCATTTTTCTTAATTATCTAATTATGTTCTCCTTTCCTCTAGAATAAAATTGTTATTTCCCAGACTAAATCTGATGTTTCGCTTACGAAAGCAAAGTCTGACATACCACAAACGGAACCAGAGTATATGCCTCCCCTGGACGTTCTCAGTATCAGAGTCCTGTGTCTTCGTGTACCAGACGATAATGCGAAGAAATTTGCAATAAAAGTCACGTTCTATGACCAGCTGTTGATTTCCTCTTTTATAACATCTGTAGGACACAGGGATCAAGGTCAAGAAAAAACTATAGCGAAGGGCATAATGAACTATGACCCTTCAGATTATGAGAAAATGTGTACTTTCGCTGATAACCCGTTGATAAGTACGAAAAATTTATTTTTATTGTGAGATAAGTTTTTGAAATGTAATAACGCAGATTTCGTCTAAGATTAGAATCTTTCACTTATCTACACGTGATTTTTTCGAATTTTGATATTTTTCTTTGTTTTGTTGTTGTTTCCTGGTATAGTCAGAGGTCAGTACTTATAGCAAACTAAAAAATAAAACAACTTTATGCTTAAAAACATAAGCTTAACTTTAAATTTATTTTAGTCAAAATTCAGTCATTGGAAAATATAGAGTCTAATGTATTACACGAAGATACTAACACTGAAAGCGATCCAGCAATAAAGCGTGAATCGAAATCGAAACCTAAATTACAAATTTATTGCTGTAACATTGATATAACGTCAATATTTATTGGTAAGAATACTTTAGTATTAATTATTATCAAATCTGAATTCCAATAAAATTTATGAAATATTCCATGTATCACGCAGATAGAAATAAATTATGTTTACGACAAAGATTGCAACCAATGATTAAGCCAACAGCATTGCAAGCCAAAAGCTGGGACAATCTCCCATTGATTACATTAGAAGTGATAGCATATCGCAATCCAGCCAATAAGCATCATCAATCAATCCTGAAAAAGGCAAATTTTATGAAATTTACTCTTATTGGAGGATTCAATATGCGCGTTCCTTATGACGATGAATTTGTGTATACGGCTGCTACAAAAATGCCTTTATATAATGAACAGGTATTTTTTAGACTCAAATAATTCTTATATTTTTGTACATACTAGGTAAACTTTTTTATAGCAAAACTTTAAATTACTGCACTACGTCAGACGTCTTATAGTAACTAAATAACCAAAATACATACTACATATTTGATTATTATCTTTCCCTCACGTCTTTTCACTACCATGCGAGAGAAACTAAAGTATATGGTACATTCTAGAACACTGGACTGTACACGTTTAATCAAGGGTACAGGATGCCGACCAGGTTTAACATTTTAAACTTTCATGAGAATTGGGAAAGCCTTAGGCTGGGTGACGAGCGTTTTACGGAAAATAATGAAAAGTTCTGTGGAAGTCTTAAAGACTTTCAAAACGAAGACAAAATCGACTTGAATTATTACGTTCGAAATCAACCTAATTATTGTGAGTCTTTAAAACAAATTTATAAATCTCAAACTCAAAGTAAAATTTATAAATCTTATTCAAAACTGATTAAAATTTAAGATGCAACTATATGGGCATCCTTTCACAAGACTCTTTTACTGGGAGAAACAGAGAAGTGGCTTTCAGAACATCTGCGTAGATACAAATGGCCGTTGGAAGTACATTTATATGGAGATAATTGTGGCTACAGTTTTATGGGGTTTATCGATTTATTCAAATTACTTTATCCGGGAGGCGAGTCAAATATTTTGTACAACAAATTATTATACCTTACCTATTCTACCTCTTTTATTTTTTATTTGGAGCTAAAGACAATGAAGTTAATAAAAATGATTGTAATTTAGAGAATACTGCGCGCGTTGTGGTACCACTTCAGTGGATCAACTCTGAAATTATGCTGGAAAAGTGTGGTTGTGAGTCTCTCTTACCACCCAATGATAAAACACCTTCAGCATTTATTACCGTACAAAAAAGCAGCAAGTAAGTATGTACTTATAAATATGGGCATATTTGTATTCGTGCATAATATCATGACAAACTAATTATTTTTACAGTACAGTTTTTACAAAAATCTCTCAGACAATTTTGCTAACAAACTTGTTAATAATTACTTGTAAGTAAATAATAGTGAATCCTGAAATATCAAAATCAATATAATCACATAAATTTCTTATTATTCAGTTTTATTGATTATATCGTGAGAATTAGTAAGATATTAATTACAGGGCAACTACGGAATCACTCCCTACCAGTACAAATACGGATACATCTAAAATATTGGTGCCACATCCAACAGGCAGTGATGATAATCCTGCTTTCGTTCTTATAGAAGTCAAATTAGCCAGGCCGTTCAAGAAGCCAGCTATACCTCCTTACATTTCTCAGTGGGCAACTTTTTGGTTCATAATACAATATTGTATAAAATGCAATATTAATATACATATATCACTTAATAGTGATCAAGTTTGAAAGCTTAGGATGTTCTTAAATTCTTAGGCGAGCTGTTTTTGTAGTATTATAATATATATTCATTTTGTAGTATATATATATATTTTTGTTGTAGTTACGTAGTAACTGTTTAGTAATCCTTGGGTAGTAGGGAAGAGAAAAAACATAGTAACTTTTCTCTCTACTTATAGACCTTATAGTAGAATGCAAGTGCGTCTTTCCGTACCTATGAGAGTGGCTAAAAAGCCTGTCTAAAGTAAAGGAAATAGTACTAGATGTTTTTTTTATTGAATTCTCCTTTGAATTTTCTCTATTTCCATCATAAAAGACCGGAACTAAATAAAATGTTGAATGAAATGGAAACGACACCGATAAAACGGGAATGCACGGGACGTGGACAGACAGACAGAGATTGGTTGTCGACAATAAAATCAGCAAACACTGCCTTAAGAAGAATGCCTTACTATGGTAAAATATTTAATTGTTTTATCCTTTTCTTTAATACAGTCGAATTGAGAAGCTTCTCCTTTTTTTGTACTCGGTTGTAAAGAACGTAAGTATATTACGTAAGTAGTATTTTGTGTAACAGCAATTCTGCGGCTGTAATGTTTTGCTTATAAGATTTCATCTTCAATTAATCATGACAGGAATTAGCTATAAATATATAAATTATAATAATTTAACTTATATGTACCTACTTACTTTTTAAAAGGTACGACAGATATTTGCACAATTAATCGACAATTGAGTGGAACTCGAACTCGATTAGAAGTTTGGACATCCTTTTGGCAGGATGCAGCGATATACGTCAACAATAATTTTGTGATTAGCAACTTTCTTGAAACTGATGAAAAATTTAAGGCAAGTACCTATACAAATAAGATAAACAAATTACTTACAATTTCAACTCTATTTCTAGACCTTTTTTAACAGAGAAATTGAAGAATTTTGCATTCGATTTTCTTTAATTTTCTATTAGGGTATGTACTTATTATGAATTTTCCTGCCATTACGTACCTACGTAATAATAGGCAAATTTTTAATATTAAGTAGTTAGCTACTTACAACGATCACATTCATATCCGAAACTATACATTTAAATGAAACTGGTTTGAAATAATTATGTACATAGCGTAGATAACCGATTTATTTTCATTAAAAGGAAATGACGATGATGGCACACGCGTGTCTGATGCGAATCACGAATGATTTCCTCCTCAATACTGATTACCACCAAGAATTGGATTCCACTCTCCGTGCTGCGAGACACGCTCGCCAACTGAAAGATACGTCACATGCCACTAAACTGTATTTGCAGGTTAATCGAATTCCTATAACATATGTATCCTACAGAAAATTTTAAACGTATTCCACGTTGATAAAAATGAACTCTATTGTTAAAAACAATCATGTAACCAAGTCTCATGTAATGCCCACCTAATGTTATGTGATTTATCATACATATCTTTGTAAATGGACATATAAGTAACAAACATATATACCTAATTTCTGCAGAAAAAGATGAAATATGAAGGATTCGTGTCTTATTATTACTAGTTTTAAATAAACATGGCAAATACTCAGACTGCAGTCATGAGTCATATTATTATAAAGTATAATTTTAACAGGCGTGGTTTTTTTCATAAGTCCCGTCTCCTAGAAATAAGTTAAACGTTAAGAATATAATTAATATAAAAGCATTGTGTAGCTTAGTTCTTAATTATAAGCATTATATTAAATTTCAGACAGTAGTCAAGAATCCCCGAGATGCAGACCTTTGGCGCGAGCTGTCTACTTGCCTTCAGGAAGTTGATTTCAGTAGAGCCAACGTTTGCATTAACAAGTCTATTCTAATAAATCCCAGACATGCATTAAGGTACCTATTCTTGTGACACTTTAAAAGCATACCAACTGTTTTTCATTTCACAGGTAGGCATTCCATAATATATTCCATCCTTATTACTAAGTTCTAAATGATTACAGTTTACTATCAAAAGCATGTATGGTGTTTGAACGCGATGCGGATGCTGCAGAACCTTTCTTCGTATCTATTCTTGGACTGTATCCCTTCTGGACAGTGCTGTGGGTAGCTGCTAGCGCATACTACTGGCATAGAGAAATGTTTCATATGGCTGCGGAAATCATGAAATACGCTAGAAAGTATGACGTCATTTATTTTTTTAATACTTAGGTACACATTATATAAGATCAAATTATCCCATGCTTTACCTAGTAGCTATAATAAATAATTGTTATAGTTCTAAGACTTATTTTACATCAAAATAAATCGATAAATCGTTTGTCTAATGTAACATACATAGTTAATATATTATTAATCAAAATCAACACAAAATATCTTACCAATAATGTTAATAATAATATACATTTAGAACAGAAGCAGAAGGCCTAGCAGAAGAGTTACGCTATCCCCGTGCGTGGGAACGAGAGCTTGGTGATTGGTGGGACCAAACACCATTGCTGCCAGGAACCAGCCGGTATTATGATGCCGCTGATTTGCTCTTACGTATTCGTGGTGTAGAGGTTAGTCTTGCAAATAATTTGAATGCCACTGTTTCACAGTAGACTTTACTGTCTTACGAGGTATCGGAAATAGATTATAGATTAGGCTATTTCTTGGAATGTTTAAACGGTTTTTTTTTGTGTGCTTAAATTTTTATACAGTTACAAAATAAAATAAAATAAAATAAAAATCATTTATTGATCAATTTGTGGGTTAGGTACAAACATGTAACATTTGGACCCCAAACTAGGACAGCCTGTATTTTGGGGTCCACCTTCCTTAATGACACAATAATAACAGAACTATAGCATAATATTAACTTAAATAATGATTTAGGTAATTTAGCTATTTTTATACAAAATTATACAAAATAAAATTTAAATTATACATTTTTTACTCAAGTTTAGTAGATATACTCATATGTTGTGCGTGCGTGTTTGAATGAGTGCGCGTGTTTGTATGCATGTGTGAGCGTGTGTGTATGTATGAGTGTGTGTGTGTGTGTGTGTGAATGTATGTGTGTATGAGTGTGTTAGCGCGTGAGTGGATGTAGTGGCCATAGATAGAGGTTTGCTAAATTTTTATTTGAACTATGTATTGTTCAGTATCTGAATAATTCTGGGTCAGCAACCACTCTGTAACCTTCTTTTTACATTTTACTAAGGTAAGACTGTGTATAGAAAGGCTTTTATTGACCTTTTTATATAAAAATATACTCATGTATGAAGATTGGCGACGAAGGAAACCAGTACGCGGAATAAGGTTAGAGCATACCAGGTCATTTCTTCTCTTACCAGAAGAGACAGCACAAAGAGGTGTTATTTTATGTTGTCTAAGTGTTATTTGCAATATATATGTCTGCCTTACATTCAGAATTTTAGCTTCCCTATACAGCTGGTCAGTTGGATATCTAAAAGGTTTATGAAGAATGACCTTGAGAATGCCTCTTTGTGCTCTCTCTAGAATTATTAACGACGTTTTGAAAGTGCCACCCCATACCGAAATGCAATATTGGATAATTGAGTGGCAAAGAGCTTTGTAAACCATAAATATGATATTGTGTTCCAGTAATACCCTAAGTCTTTTAAAAATCCACGACAGTTTCCGAACTCTAGTGGTTATGAGTTCAATATGTTGCTTCCATTTACAAAGGTTATCGATTATAACTCCTAGGTATTTAATGTGTGGAACCATTTTTTATAGCAGAACAATTGCATAATATATTCGAATTGAATGTATCACAGTTGTGAACTTTTAATATAAAATCATTAGGTGGTTGAGAAGAATTAGTGGGACTAAACGCAATAAAATTAGTTTTTTCCAGATTTAAGGTGAGTAGACTATTTCGCAACCAATTTGAAACAGTTCTAATGCCGTTCTCCGCGTGGAGGCACGCCTCAGCCCAACTCTCTCCATGAAAGATAAGTGAAGTATCATCTGCAAAACTAATAATTGAGCCATTGGCAAGATTTAAGTTACAGAGAGAGTTTATATATATTAAGAAGAGAGTTGGGCCGAGCACACTTCCCTGCGGTACACCGAATAACATAGGACAGTCATCACTAAGATGATCATTTATTTTAACACATACAGTTACAAAAATAAAGACAAAGTATCTCGTACATATTCAAAGCTGTAACAATATTTTTCTATGACATATAACCGATTGTTGTACAAGCATTGTAGTAACCTTAAGACCTCCTTACATTATGCACTTTCTTCAAAATAGTGCTTATTTATGTACCTTGCAACTCGTGTGTATTTTGATTTGAACTACGATACAACAAAATGTGAATGTAACAAAAAATAACTTTCTTAGCGACTCCAGTAATTGGTTGTAACTTGTAATTCAGAAAGTTTAGGTATATTGATAGGTTGTTCAATCACGCGTTACCTTCAATTTTGCTAAATAAATGTACATATTATATGTACTATAGATTACTACTAAAATATAGATAATATTATATTTATTCAACCTTAGTTATTAACCTTATGCAAATCTGGCATTGACACTAGCTACTGCAAAAAAATTAATAGAGTTTTGTAATCGTATGAATAAATTAATAATAATGGAACATAAACAGGAATTTCCTGCTTATGACGATGACCCTTTAGAGATTGGAGGTTATGGTCATGTCAGTAAATTGATCTATTTTTTCATTGCCCTCATAATTTTGTTTTATTTCGTAAATTCCTAGAAAACATAACAAGATAACCATCTCGTTTGCCTTTACCTGCATACAATTTAACTAACCTAATATATCGATATAAATAAAACCTTCAGTTAGCAGAGGTATGCCTTGCAAGAGCACTCGCAGAGGTTGGAGAATCGCCGGTGTACTACCACTTGCTGGCGCTATGCTGCCGGTTGCGTAAAGACGTAGATAATTCGTTATGTCACATTAAATTGGCTTTGGATAAATTTGGTGAAGTAAGATTTCAATGTGTTTCTCTAGGTATTTATTTTATTGATGTATGTTTAAGACTAATTAATTATGTATATCTATAGATCAGTTATTTGCGGAGTCTTCAAGGCGAGTGTTACCATAAAAAGAAAGATTTGGCTCAATCAATGTCCAGCTTTGAAAAAGCTGGCGGTTCCCTGAGCGCTTATAGGTATGTTCATAATAACAAAGCTATTAAAGACTACTATGATGATGATTTTTGCAAATATCTGTTTCCTATCCGTAAAAAAGTACCTAATCTTCTTGTGTTACATGTAGAGCATAAGATATTTCTAATTTACAAGAAGCAAAGGCTATGAAGGTCAAATAAGTCGGTAAAGATTATTACGTTCGCATGCATTATCTTTTGAAGGTTACAGCCTTAACCTAAACATTAGAAATAAAATACTTCTAGCGAAAAAATACCAATACCGTATGTGTATTTTTTCGCTGAATTGATGAAAATAAAGTTACGAATGTCTAAAACTTTCGTAAGCTTCGAAATGTAACCTTATTTAAATAATTAAATAGTTGTTATAAATTCTTAACCCGATTGAAATTTTATTTTGATAGTATCATCCTATCACTCCCGCGCCGCGAGACGCAGCGCGTCAGAGCAATCCTGACGGATTTAATTCGCAGACAACCCAGTGCTTACGCATGGATGGCCCTTGCAGACGATTGGATGATTGTTAGTCAACAGATTAAACTTTAACATGATACAAAATTTAATTCTCTATACACTATATTATAATAACGCGAACTCTATTATCTATATATGTACTTAATTAAATATAGAGCAACTCGATTAATTAATATTTGAATCGCCACAAGGGATTATAAGGCAGGCAATATAGTATGTCACAACTAAACCTACAAAGTAGGTAGTAGTATTTTACGTACTACTTTATTTTACATTGACAATTTCAGAAGTGACTATAAAAATACTACCTACTTAGAAGCACTTGTTTAATGTAGACAAAAAGTTATATAAAAAAAATATAGAACAAACAAAAATTTTAATGAAAATGAATTAAAACAGAAGAGTAGCGTGGGCGAAGGGGGCGATGCGGGTGCCACTGAAGAGCAGAGCACCGCGCTCGCCTGCGCCAAAGCGTGCGCAGTGCAAGCGTTGAAGCTGGACCGGCAGTCGGGTCGCGCGTGGAACATGCTGGCCAAAACTGTGAAGCCCAGCGCGCGCAGACTGCACTGCGAGAATATGGCTTCACTGGTTAGTTGCGCTTCGTGTAGGTTGAAAAATTTTACGTTGATTAAGTTGAACGTACTACCACAGATCATATCTAGGTACTAACTACTAATATTGTAACGTGAAAGTTGTATGGTGTTGTATGGATGTTAATTGCTCTTTCACTGGACGGATTAGGATGAAACTTTACATTACTTAGGTTGTACATCAGAATAACATATGAGCTATAGAACTAATATTTGATTTGGACGGGTCTGTCCGCATGTGAAACGACGCGGCACAGCTTAAGTAATATGTATAATCTTATATATAAAATTCTCGTGTCACAATGTTAGTCTGCATACTCCTCCGAAACGGGTGAACCGATTCTCATGAAATTTTCTGTGCATATCGGCTAAGTCTGAGAATCGGCCAACATCTATTTTTCATATGTACCACGGGCGAAGCCGGGGCGGACCGCTAGTATAATTATAATAAATGAAGGTACCAAGGTACCTACTTACAAGTTACAAGTACCTAATATTTGTGCTTGCACAAATGTGTCAATATTTTACTTGATTTTGTTTGCTTGTTTGCATGTTATTTATTTGCGGTGTCCTTTAAGTTGAGTTTACCCACTTAGAAAGAAACTACCGATATTTCAATTTTATAGGGTTTTGTAGGCTAGTTATATAAGGAAAATATAGCTCTCGAATTCCAGATATAATTAAGGAAAGAGATTAAAGGAAATGATAGTAATTTTCTTAATCTTAATTCTTAACTCATCTATCAAAAATGCCATAATTTTTTTTACTCGAAACGATAAATTTATTCTCCATCGTGTCGGTCGTAGATAGGCAGAGGTTCTTAACGGTAGGCCAACGGTGAAAGGACACATGACGTAGAAAATCATGTTACGAATTGCGATTAGACTATTAGGAAATTTTTGTTCTTTCATAATAAAACGCATGTTAGGTACTTACCAGATGGATTAGCCCTAAAAAAAATTTGTATGATTTTAGTGTGGCTACGATAAACAGCCTGGCGACAAAATGAATTATGATACGGAGTCAAAGCAGTCATTGTGCTATCGAATTGGAAAGGCTTTGCGAGAATGCAGATGTGAAATGTGTGAACCGTTAAAAATGTAACTGTAAATATTGATTGAATTATGTATTTATAATAAAGCTTTTTTATTTTTAAAGTGTTGTATTTTATTTAATTCTGTAATTGATCTACAAACAACAATATTAAATATTTAGTTATAGCGATTATAAACTGAGCTGCTAATTCTATTTACTTACATTCAATGTCGACACCATGGATGCTGCACGTGTTTTAGTAGTGATTTATTTATTATGTACGAGTGTAATGTTTGTATTGTGCACCTT
>CAJQZN010021374.1:0-16037 GCA_907164685.1 Colias eurytheme
TGTGTGTGTGTTTTTATTATTGTAAATTTGAGTCATATTAGTGAAAATTTTAACAGTCACAATATTTTTTGTGATTTTTTAAATCTACCATGCACTCAATTTTACAAATAGCGGCCACACTTAAACTAGATCAACTATCATAAATTGTCTCTGTGTGCGTGAGTTCTCACCTACAGGGAAGTGATCACCCCCTGGCCCCTAGGCACGATTCGTACGAATGCGCCACGAGGAAAGCGGCAATTTATAGTTTTCGACAGCTGAACATGTTTTGACAGGGAATAGTGACAACTATTCATCCACAAAAATATTAAATCAAAAGTTACGTCTAACAATATTGTAATTGATCCAAATGCTATATTAATTTTAATTGGCTTCTTCGAGAGATTGAATTGAAATGTATTGCTGTAAAGGTAAGTCTATACTATATTACAGAGATTTGATTGTTTGTGTGTCAAACATGGCAAGAATGGTGTGAAAATTAGATACGTTTGCTATTTGGAAGATCTTTTCCGAGTAACGTTTGTTGCATCCTAGAATTATAGTTTTAAAACAGAAATTATTTATCGTGGCTGAAGTAGGAGATAAATGCGTAACATAAAACTATTATTTTGAAAAAAAATGCCGAATTTTCGCATACAAATAAACAGCAATATTTGAAGAAGCAGATGGCATGAGCGTTTATAATAAGTTATACATTTAAATAATTTAAACCAATCAGAAATCGTAGATAATAATTGAAAGTTCTAGTAATCACCGTTGGCATGTTACAGCTCGTCTTAATTTTACGATCTTATTTAAGGGTTTATTAAACGTATCTCTTGACCTAAATTCAGAGAACCATTTTCGATTATATCCTTCAAAAGTCTTGACATCTTTGATAATCCCAGGAGCTAGTCTATCTTCAATTATTTCAATTTTGTAGATTACTTAAAACCAGATTATAATGTTAATTATTATTAGATTGAAATTTACTTAATAATGCAAACGAATCGAAGCAAAATAAACATAATTATGTTTCTTTGTGACTGTTTTCCTTATTTTTTATGAAGCTTTTTCTGTAAGTATATAAAAAAAGGTAACGACATTTTGATTAAAAAAATGCAAATAAATTTTATTTTGCAAACAGGATACAGAAGGTCTTTTTTATAGAAAGGTTTTTATGGTAAATCAACATAATTAATACAAATTGCCATAGAAATGCATTTTTTTATCCTTATTGAATGAAGCACGATTTCCAGTAACATTACCTCGGTTAAAGTGATGTTAAATAAAACCGGCCAAGTGCGAGTCGGGCTCGCGCACAAAGGGTTCCGTAGCAGCAAATATAATAAATTACAGTTAAATCAACCTATCTCAAAAACTATAAGAGATACTTTGATCAAACCAAAAATCGTTGAAAGAGTTAATTAGCATGCATCACCTCTATTTTTTTTAGAATTTTATACCCCGTAGTTATAAAAATAGAGGGGGGGGGACATACTTTTTACGACTTTGAGAGCTGATATCTCAAAAACCGTTCACTTTAAGAAAAATGTTTTTTAGAAAACTTTATATCATTTTAAAAAACCTTTCCATTGATACCCCACACGGGTATGTACATCGAAAAAAAAATTTCATCCCTCAGTTACATGTATGGGGGGCCCCACCCCCAATTCTTTTTTTTACTATTTAGTGTCATATTTTTGTAGCGGTTCATACAACACATATTCCCATCAAATTTCATCACTGTAGTACTTATAGTTTCCGAGTAAATCGGCTGTGACAGACGGACAGACGGACAGACGGACAGACGGACATGACGAAACTATAAGGGTTCCGTTTTTGCCATTTTGGCTACGGAACCCTAAAAAACAATCTATGATGCATCATGCAATAGATCGATAAGTAGAATTATAGGAAGCTTTTATATGTTTTAATACAAGAACAGATGCATATCTATGATACTAATTATTATTTTCCAATCTTCTATTTCTACACTTATATATACACTCACCGGCACGGAATCTTGGCCACTGCAAATTTTTGCGTAAAATAACACTATTTCTTTTCTACTACAAAATTCAATAAAAATTTAATCAAAACTAGTTACTTTGATGTTTTTAATAACTTTTAGTAATAATTGGAAGTTTATAAGAAGTACTACCGCGTAGATATGAATTAAACAAGAATTTACGCTTTTCCTGTGAAATTTAAATGATTTCTTAAAAAATGCACAAAAATTAGAAAGAACGTTTTCATAAAAAAAAATTGAACCTTTTAATATAGGGTGATTCCTTCTCTTGCCGTAAACACTGCATCCAGTCTGGCATACTCCAGAAGACATTTTTGATGTCCACTTGAGCTATAGTGTATGTATTTTCCAATATTCTATAGGCGATGTGTAATTTTTCTTTGTTTGTCTCCTCCACGAAAAAACCGCTGAACTGATTTTCATGAAATTTGGCACACAAATAGAGGGTAACTTGGATTTAACACATAATATTATCGTTTTATCCCGAAAATGCCATGGGAACGGGAACTATGGTTTTCCTTTGACTACGCGGGCGAAGCTGCGGGTGAAAAGGTAGTATTAATTATCATTACTTGCTTCTAGTCCTAGCTTTTGTCTTTTATTATATTCGTTACTAGCTTTCCGCCCGCGGCTTCGCCCGCGTTTTCTAAGAAAAACCCGCAAAGTTCCCGTTCCCGTGGGATGTCCGGGATAAAACCTATCCTATGTGTTAATCCAAGTTACCCTCTATATTATGTGTGCTTAATTTCATTGTAATCGGTTCAGTAGTTTTTGCGTGAAAACAATACATACATATAACATAGTTACATACCTTTCCTCTTTATAATATTAGTATAGAAGTATAGACAAAGCCTTAACTCTAAAGTATCATACATATATATGTATATATATATTAATAGTAATTCGTTGCTTCTAAATCGCCAGTAACACAGATCCTCTTAGCCTATATCCAAAGGACGTAATGGCTCTTACCCCGCAAA
Organism: Colias eurytheme; assembly: GCA_907164685.1. NCBI lineage: Eukaryota > Metazoa > Arthropoda > Insecta > Lepidoptera > Pieridae > Colias > Colias eurytheme. Next base: position 2,992 of record CAJQZN010021374.1, read on the forward strand.
GCTTTTACTGCCTAACTATTGTACCGGAAAACCCCTCCTTAGCACCATTACCTTTTAACTCCCTTTGTTTAATTAATTACGGTTCATTTGGATAGATACGATTATTTCTAATGGTGACCTGTTTCGATGTAGTGGTAAAATTCACGTGTGTAATAGAAGTAAGTGTAATTATTAAATTACTAGCTGTGGCCCGCGGTTTCACCCGTATTGCTCCGCTCCTGTTGGTTTTACGGTGATGATAATATATAGCCTTCCTCGATAAATGGGCTATCTAACACCGAAAGAATTTTTCAAATCGGACCCGTAGTTCCTGAGATTAGCGCGTTCAAAAAAACAAACAAACTCTTCAGCTTTATAATATTAGTATAGATTTGGATTGTCATAAAATATTTCATCTTGTTATTTTGAAGTGTTACACTTATTAATTCTTTACAGTTATAGGAATGATTAATTTGATGTTTTTTTTATAATACAATACTCATTCAAAATATTAGGTAAACATCTAGGAAGAATACACTTAGTATTAAAAATTGAACGAAATTACATATACGACACAAAACTTATTATTATACGAACTTAACAGAACTATCAAAACTGAGCAACAAACATTAAAATACAAACTTGCACAGTTTTAAATAAACGTCATGAGTTTAAAAACGAAATTACGCGTGTTCAAATTTCATTCGGCGCGTGCTTCATCTTTTATAGTTTTCTAAATCAACTAATAATGCGAGAAAACATCTGTCGCGATTAAATATAAAACTATTATCAAAATACGGTCAATGCAAATACGTAGTCCAGGAACCGGTTTCGATTTCTACTAACTCATCGCGTTTGCAAATGGCGTATAAATAATGATTAAACAGACATTTATGTTACGGTTCGGAATTCACTTTTGTTTGGAATACATTTTTCGTGGATTTATTGATGATGATGGCAATTGGATGTGGAGTGACATTTTCATAATAAACAAGAAATTATAGCTCAGATTAAAGTGTTTTTGATATAGTTTTCATGATTAAAGATTTCATCTATAAAACTGTAATATACTTAAGTCTAAATGTGATTTTAATTTAATAATTAAGAAAGTTTCCTAAATCATCATACAACATGAATACATTATCAGCAATCGAATATCAAGTCATAATAAATGAAGAAAAAAGCGAGAAGAAAGAAACATGTTACATTTAAGGCTCTAGAAAATACAAGGAAACGCGTTGATCGCTTTTAAGCCATACATAATTGATGATAAGCACTCGAATCTTCATCCACAGTCAATGTGCCCAAGCCAAATTAATTATTCAAATGGCAGATGACCTACCTAATCTCGCACCGAGCTCCCGAACTAAAATAACTTTCTTTAGCACAAGCTGTTCTAGATTTTACGTGTCCAACTTTAGTGATAAATATTGCATGTAGGCTATCGTTAACTCCATTGTGCGCTTGTCAAATTCATGTTTTGATTGCGGGTTACCTAATGTGACTCTTGACATTTGCGTCTGCGGAAATTGAAAAAGAAATATTATAATGAGGCGGTATGGTGTTCCGTTGTTTTGCTGCTACTTCTCAAGGAGAGCCGTGTTGATGATTGTATGAATTCATGTTCGTATTTATGTAGTTGTGTTCCGAATTTTGGAATCGTAAACCAGCAATTGGAAAATTTTCTTCGACGGAATAAATGTTCGTTACCACGGTCTCTATATGCATGATTGTAGTGTATATTACGTGTATTGTAATTATTGATCCAAATGCTATATTTAATTTTAATTGGCCTCTTCTTGGATCTTTTAAGCTATTGCATAGCTTCTATCGCGGGCCTTGAGCGCGGGGACCGAATCCAGAAATTCCGTAACGAAAAAACCTCACGCTCCCCACTCCGACGGGCACGGAGGTGTGGCTTGAAGGCATGCTTTGCAATAGCTTTACCGCGGCAGTCCCCGAGTGCCACACGTCTTTATTATATATCCCAGAATATGAATCGAACCTCTATAAGACTTTCATATTCTCACGTGCTCAAGATAAACATAAAATAATAAATTTTCTCAGAAATAAATTTGAAGAAATCATTCTAATTTTCCTTTACTCTTATTTATATTCTTCTAGGAATCTGGCTAAAAAAAACTTTTATACTAGCACTATAATTACATTCCTCTCTTAACTTTTCGACGCTCTTTAAACAAACTTCAGCTTACTAATAACATATTATCCCCATGGTGTATGTAACAATTACATAATCTCCAAAACAAGCCATCAACATCTTTACACTAAAATCACTAAATACGAGCACATTAATAAAGACCAACTAGGGCTAAACGCTCCCTTACGGATTATGCTAATTTAGTAGAAGATATTTTGTGCTCATTTCAAATAATTTCCGTCCCGGCCGAATGTATAATGAGAATTAGGGTCCGCTTAGTTTGTTTGTGTATGTGTGTATGCTATATGTTACATATATACATACTACGTAGTACATAAGTACATACTTACTTTGATTTTCGTAATTATTTTCAAAGTAATTTGTTATGTTTCAATTTTATTATTTGCTGTCAGTAAAATTTACCATCATTAGTAAGACTATTCTTTCCCTTGAGATTACAATCACTTACAGCTTAATGAGCGATCGAGATTTTCGAATTATTTCTTATTTTTATTTGAATGACAGTTTTTAATTTACCATCATCAGTAGGTTATTATTCTCCCCCTACAATAAACAATAATTTACCTAAGCCTTCATTACTGATTTTGGCTTCAATTCAATAAGTTATTATCTATGTATGATCCCAGTAAAACCTGTAATCTAATTTTTTCTACAACACAAATTGTCCTCAATGTGAATTACCATATCACCATCTACAATCAATTATACATCACATAGCTTTAATATACCTAATTAAAGTATTACATACGTGTGTGTCTAATGCCAACATACACACGTACCAAATTTATAACACCCCTTTCCGTTGTCAGGTGAAAAATGTGACCAAATTACATTGTAATTCTGAGACCGTTACGGGAAAAAATAGATACATACGTTATTCCTTCCAGAGATAGTGAGCTGAATAATCTAAAATGATCGTTCGCTTTAACATGAAGTCAAGACAAAGACATCTTTGATCTGATCTTGACAGACACTTATTTGTATTGGCATCTGTTCATCCTTTGTCTTCTTTCTTTTACAATATTTACGGAATGGCGAATAAGCTTTTTTGTATCTTTTACAGAGACGCGAGTAAAATACATTGACATAGTCATAGGTACCTTTGGATTAAGGGGTGTAGTCTCAGAATTACACTATAGTATAACTAGAAGACATGTTCCAGTATAAAGTATATCGTAACTATCACAATAATTATATTATTCGTCCTAATAGTTACTACAAGAATAGACCTATGGAGGCTTAGATCATAATCGCCTACAACGGCTAAATACTGGTTGAGTGTAATACATAAAATAGTTAATAAAAAATTTAACTAGGCTCATAGTATCACCAAGTATCACGCTATTAGTCTATTACAAGGTGCCCTTATTATATTCACTGTCTAGGCCATGCCTTATATCAGATATAATATAATACTTTTGAGGTAAAGTAAATGTGTGATAAATTGATAAGAAAATTCATTCTTGCACGCACTCCCAATTCGTTATATCAAACTTTATCGTTCTTATTAAAACCTCTGTACTTAGATATTTGTCAATTCTATTTCCAACCACAAAAAACTCCAATAAAAATGTTTTTGAAAATATTTGACACAAAAAATTGCGTATATGGGCGACGCATTCGCCTTAAATAGATGTTAAGAAAACTTTAAAGGTGAAATTTTGAATCGGAGTAATTTTCCGTGTATTCCGATACAAGAATCACGCAAGCAAAAGAAAGGTAGTGGCTTAGATGTGCGGTCATCCGTCAATATTTACATTAAGGAGGGTGATTTCTCGATTCATGTTTTCCTTCGAGTCGAGAAGACTTTCTTGTTTGTCTTTTGTTGTGGTTTGTTTTGCCATGAAACAGGAATATGTTGTCGGATCGTGATGTGCCTATGTTACACATTGGCTTGACTGTTCGTGAATTCAAAGTATGGGATGACTGTTTGTAGAGATTTCATGGGTGGGTTTGTTTTGTGCAGCGTATATTTTGTTTTAAAACGTATGTTTATTTATGAAAAGAAACAAACACCTTAAACTGTTAGAGCCTTTTTTGTTTTACAATGGTATCACTGATCATTCAGCTTTTATAATATAATTTTTCATTAAGATCAAAATTATCATGTAATTTCTTTAATTTTATTCATATCAAAGTATATTAAATTATATAAAAACTTTATGAATAAAAATCAAAATTTTTCTTGTTTTAGCATATTACAGCATCAATCCAATAACATAATAAAATGTTTTTATTCATTGAACATGGTACAGTGTACTCCACCCGAACCCTGTATCCACTATTCAATGCCCCATTGCAAGTGTATCCATGCCTTTACATTTATAATGAAATTACGTCCCTCCTCTTGAAAAATATGAGTTTTTGATTACTCCATCTAACATACCGAGATTGAATATTCAAGTACTTGTTTACAGTGCTAGGGAAAGCATTAAATGAAATATTGAAGTGTTTTTATAGAATACTAGCTTACCGCCCGCTTTGCCTATAACCTAATTAATTTCTATACTAAAACCTTCCTCTTGAATCACTCTATCTATTAAAAAAACCGCATCAAAATCCGCTGCGTAGTTTTAAATATTTAAGTAAGTATACAAAGGAACATAGAGACAGAGAAAGTGACTTTGTTTTATACTATGTAGTGATTTTTTATTATCTTACTATTGTGGATTGTATTTATGGATAAATTAGTTTTTGTTTTGCCACTTAAACTCCTGTCACGTTCGTTTTGAATAAAGAAGATTTTTATGGAAATAAATCTGATACAAAAATTGTGCTAATTTCTTTTTCATAAACTTATTTCTTAAATTATTTGTAAAAACTTTGAAAATATGAAGTAAAGGAAATAAGTATACTTTATCAAATTTAATTTTTCAGTAGGAAGCACACCGTTTATTTCCTTAATAAATAATAATAAACACAGATATAAATAGCATTAATTTAAAAACAATAAACGCCGCAAGGCGAGATACTTCGTAAAGTAATTATAATAATTAATCTTTATAAAAGAAAAACTCCTTTCATTATTCCACTTAAATTATTGTATTAATAATATAAAGTTTCACAATTTTCTTTTATCTTATTATTTAAGTATTTTTTTTGTTTTTGCTTGGAAATAATTTATTTTCTACCCTATATTTACCTAGGTAAATACTAGTAGATATTCTCCGACAATTTGGCTCTCTTAAGTAATAACTCCTGTAATGCCTGATCTATTGATTATAATATATTCTTCATTATTTAAATAAAACAAATTATTTATATACTATTATTATTCCATAATGTTTCTTCGTCTTTCTAACTCGGCTCTTCCATGTCTAAAGCATCAAACAAGGAAATTTTTCTGTAAGAACGTGTATGTTAGTTTAAGAAAGTGTAAACAAAAACAAAAATTAATATACTTCTTATAATTTACTTTTATTTCTAGTAGGTACCTAAGTAATAAAAATAATATTAAAAACTATCTAATCTGGTAAGATTTTCGATCAAATTACTTTCTACTACGATACTTGTACTAAATAAAAATAAAATTAAGCCATTTTCTCATCAAAAATATCCCAGTGAAAACTTCATCCCTAATTAAATATTGTAATAAGATCTTGTATTCTCTGTGAGTGCTAGTTCGTAACGCTTACAAAGGATACAGTACTTATATAATTATAACTATAGCACTAACTACAAAGGAATAAAGCAATATATAAAAGAATCTTCAAAGATAGAGAATTGTGTATAATATTTTGTGGTTTAGAAGTACCTAACGATTTTTATCAGTAAATCACAAATTGACATGCTGTTACCATATTCCTTTTAAAACCTTTTACATTTATGTCTAAATATGCATACATATTCTAGTTTTTTTTATCTTTTATAATAAAAGGATAACATAAGAATAAAACCATTTAAATTATAAGTCTTAAAACATGCAAGATATAGACTTTTCAAATGCATCGCTGACCATATTATTACAATACGTTGTCATGTAATTATTCAGTCTTTAAAACAGAATACACATTCTCTATTCCTTTCATTAACAGCTTCCAGTCAAACTCACCAATCTTCTTATATATAAAAATGAATCGCAAAATGTGTTGGTAAGCGCATAACTCGAGAACGGCTGAACCGATTTCGATAATTCCTTTTTTATTATATTCCTTGAAGTACGAGGATGGTTCTTATGTAGAGAAAACGTAAATATGTACCACGGGCGAAGCCGGGGCGGACCGCTAGTTAACAATACAATATTAAAATATCCATTTCAACAAAGCTACAAGATAGCATAATTATTAGCCTAATTTCATTGGACGCAAATTACGCGGTAATGAGATCATAATTAAAGGTATCGCAAGGGACCTGCTAAATGACCCTACGATTACGGTAAGATTTTATGTTCACTACAGCTTACAATTTACGAGAATAAGGGCCGATTTCAAAGCTTCAGGTTATGGTATTTAATTGAGCAATGAGCATTCAAAACGCTTCTTATTTGAGAAATTTTTAAATAGGTAATGGAAAAGCCAGACGGGATTCGAACCCGCGTCTTTTGCCTTCGTTAATTGCTCTGGCGGAATCACGGGTAACCGAGAGGCTAAATGTCGCTCTGGTATGGTGGAAGGTGCGGGTTCGAATCCGGCCTCGAATTGTTTCTTTTTCTTTAGATTAAGTTATCTGTCAGTTAAAACTAAAAATAATATTTGAACATATACGCCACAAAGAGTCAAATGAGCCTATACACTAACCTAACACTCTTTCAAGAAGAGATGAAACAGGACCTTAAAACATTAATAGAGAGAGATTAACCTATCTATTGTATGTTCTCATTTCTACATTCACAGATCTATTTGAATTTAATTAAGGTGACTTTAAAAAAGGTTTGTGTAAAAAATATGATTGTTTTGTGTGAAGGGATTGTTCAAAGAGTAAATAAAAATGGTATTAAGTCAATACAAACGTACAAACATGAGATAGCAAATAAAGTATGAAATATTACATTTTAAAATGTACAGAAAATTGTAAATTTATGAATGAAATATGTATAATTTAAAAGGGTTCTTCTTCATTGCTTTTAACATTCACCTTATTTGAAATACAATTCATTTTTCATGGAAACTATAGCAATTTGTTAATGTTAGATGTTAATACATATAAAAGTAAGACAAAATTTCCATTTAAAACGCTCACTATCAATACATCAACCCAAATTAGTATTGGCCCATCAAATACATTAACAAGCCAGACCACAGTTCCACCTGATTGGCTCACACTATACAGCCAGAACAATAACCTATAGTTATAAATAAACGAAAGCGTACTAAACGCGAAATAAATTGAAATGTAAAATAATCCGCTGATGTTAACCGGCTCGTTAATATTCATGTGTTTTACCGATACCATTATCATGATAATTATGGTAATTTAAGCATTGATTATGACATGTATAATCGTTCTAATGAAATAATTGAGGGCTGTAGTACATCAGATGGTATGGCTTATTGGTGATAAAGAACGCATAATGTTTGTTAATCCGTGGTGTTCATGGTTATGGTGCTTTTGAATTATTTATTAACATTTTTGTGCATGAACTGCATTCGTGATTACAGAACGACGAGTGTAAGTAAGCCATAATATATATTTAGAGAAGAATAAATAGCAAATTATTATAAGTAAAAGAAGATTACAATGACGTATTATTATTGTGTAGAGACGACATACAACTTGTTTTACATATTAATAGAGATTAACATTTCGATAATAATAAGAAACTTAAATAAGTAACTTATAACGATAACAGAAGTATACCTACGCTACATATCAAACAATCTTAAACTACAACTAATACAAATGAGTCCAAACTGAACTCTCGTCTGTGTATATTTTAATTATATTTATATGAGCTACAAAGTGAAGCCTCACATACAATATCGCAATTATAATAACAAAATAATCGTGTTAAACAAAAACAATAATACCTTTTGAAGTTGAAAGGGATAAATAACCAAGGAACGTAAGCTATACATTTCACGGTCGAATCAATAAAGCATCCAAATAACGGGATTACGAGAACAAGTCTAGCACTCTTCACTTAATCATTTTACGAAAACAGGGAAACATGAAAATAGCCAGATTCCGGAATGTTCATTATTCAAAGGACCGCTAATTTAAGCTATTAATCTCCCAAGATTACCTTTGAAGACCCTTCTAATTACATTTTTATTATTCGAAGATTCGACAACATTAAGATCGCGACGGAATCCGTAATCCGGTTTTATTTCGGTAGTTTGAATATTTTCTTCGATTAGCAGCTGTTTGTGAGATTATAACCGTTTTACATTCATTATTTAAATAGTAGTGAAGTCCCATGTCCACAAGTGGGCTAAGGGGCAGATGCATTATGCATACATCTGTTTCACTGATCGATTTTCTTTAGGAACAAGTAGGTGATCAGGCTTCTGTGTCCTGACAGACCGAGACATTTTTTTTATCTTCGTCTCCACCGGGAATCGAACCCAGGAACCCTCGGTTCTACGCTCACGCGTCGACTACCGTACCAAGGAGGCGGTATTTCTTTAAATATTGTATTGTTAAAATTGTTATAACGATGCATTTTGTTCATCATCATCATCAGCCCATATACGTTCCCACTTCTGGGACACGGACCTCCTATGAGGGAATTTGTTCAGATATTATGTTTATTTTTACTAAAATAACCATTCAAAGATTTTACTGGTAAATACCTATTTGAAAATAACATAAGCTTCACAGGCCCAACTTTTTGGAGCTCCAATCGATATTTCCACCCACACGTTCTAAAGGCACATATGAACAATGTTATCGGTTAAATAAATTATTAACTACCTAATAAGGTAATAAGAGTCAAGTAACCTAATCATCTTAAGAAAATATTAAATATCAGTAGCCTAGCTTAGCCAGAGAACGTGTTGTGCATGCTTCAATTTTTTAATTAAAGATAAATAAGATTTTTAAACGGTAACCCTGATAAAATTACTCTATGCAACCTGGTCTATTTTCCTTTAAAGTTTCTTCAAAATAGTTCAAGCTTTATTTGAGCAAAAAATATGTTATTTGGTTCTAGTTCTAACTTACTTTCTTATACAGTAAATGAAAAGCTGTTATCCAACGTCACAAACAGACGATTCACTTTATATATTATTTCAATGATAACTTCAACAGAAACTCAAAGGCCTTATCGATTCGCCTAAAAATAAATCACACTTGAGAGACGCTCACAGCCTACAATAATAAAAATCTGCAAAGTGAAAAATCTTTTTACAAAAGAACGGAATAAATCGTCAGCGAGATAAAGTAAGCCAAATTCGCATTTTTGTTTATACACTCGCGATTCATTACGTTAATTCGTCAACCAAAGAGAAACATCAACTCTACAAATTTAATGATAAATTTGATGACTGACCGGTTGGCTTAGTTGGTATTGACCCTGCCTTCCAAGCCAGAGGTCCTGGGTTCGATTCCCACACAAGTCATATATTTTTGTGATGAACATAGATGTTTGCTCTGTGTCGATTATCCTTATAAGTATTTATTTAAAATTATATATGTTTATCAGCCATTCGGTGTTTCCATAACACAAACGAAAGCTTAGTATGGGATCAGATCGTGAAGTGTGTGAAGATTTCCTGAAATATTTATTTATTTAAAATTTAACACATGACGATATACGCAGGATTGCTGGTACAGCATGGCAGCGAAAAGCTGAAGATCGAGCCCAATGGCGTGCCTTTGGCCTACTTAGGCCTACGTCCAACAGTGGACGGAGAAAGGCTGAAGAGAGAGAGACAACACATTAACTATTTTCAAAATGCTATATATGTACTCGAGGCCTGTCACATTTATCAATTAATAACACGTACATGGTAGTATACTTATTTTAATGTATGCCCGGAATATCTCAGCGTATTTGCATGTAGTTCCATATGCAGTAGTGTTTGTAGTTATAAAATTGGAAAGCTTTTGTGGACGTAATGTGGTCACGTTAGGAAATTTGTGTTTGATATGAAAATAGAGAAAATCACTATGATATTTTGTTGATTATTGATTTTCATCGTACCTTCATTTTTTTAGCGCTCTACATTACTAAGTTGAAAATTACTTTAAACGTATAAAATATATATTATGTTATATACTCTCTAGTTTCCTAACCATCTTTAGACACAAAAAGCTCCGTTACGAAGTGAAGGAAAGCCAAACAAAGAAACACACTTTTACATTCGCAATATTAGGTAGTGATGATATTTATTACGCTACTGTTAAAATGATCAATAAAATACATCTTATACATGTCATAAACTGTATAAAGTAGTGGAAGTATAAAAAAGGATTGATTACAAAACAGCAATAAATCAATTATTTTAAAATAAGTGAGTGCTTTTAATTCACACAAGTATATTTGCCTATGTGTGCGTGCGATTAAATGATTAAAACCAAAAAGTGATTGACCAATCACGTAACAGCAGTCAAGTAAGCCCGTAATGAGATGTTTCAGTCCAAACAATTAGTGGTCCAGCCCACGTATTCGGAAATAACTACTGATTCTGTTTTATCGATTTTTTACTAGCAACTAACAGCATTGTTGACGAAGCTTTCCATATACTTACTATCTGTGGAGTGTGCTGTTTTTATTTCTTGAATTATAAATGTATAAACTATGGAGTCATATTTATCTTCTTCTAGTCTGATTATGAGAAAATAGAGTTTTCGATAGAATAATAATTAAAAAAACCAACATCGAAATCATAAAGGACAAGTCTGTAATATTAGCCAAAAATATGTATACTTTAAAAAAAAGCATTAAAAAACAATTTGTATTCTCAGCCAACATCAATAAAGAGCTAAACGATAAATTTAATACATACTACCTATATGAAAAACACGGTATTAAAAAGTCTTCAAAGTCTATATTATAAAATTGCACACAATGACCGAACTTAATAAAGTCATTGAAAGAACCCTCGTAAGCAACATTTAATCTCCGATTAAGCTCCAAAACGCAAATTATAAAATATAAATGAAAAGAATGTTAATATCAGGCGAATCCTAAACCTCTCAGAAATTTTAATCTCCCCTTTCTGTTTATATATCATCACAATTCAGTCCTTCAGATTTTATTTACATTAAGATCCATTTAAATGTTTCTTACAAAAGTGTTTTAAGCTTTGTTTTTTCTCGTTTCTATTGAATTCTTTCAAAATTAACAGATTTTGCATTTACAGAGTTATTTCGTTTCCATTGATTTGAAAATATATTTGTCGATTTAAACCTTGCTACGGAAAAAATAGTTTTTGCATAACATTATCTCTGTATATAAGTTAATAGCTTTCTACCCGCGTTGTATTTGTACAATAACAAATTATCTACTAAAACCTTCATCTTGAACCACTCTATCTATTAAAAAATCGCATCAAAATCCATTGCCTAGTTTTAAAGATTTAAGCAAACAGGGACGAACGACAGCAATTTTGTAATAAACATAAAGATAATAATTTAAATTATTATATTATCTTTTGACTAAATTCGAAATAAACTTTAAATGAAGTTTGATTTTTCGTAAAACTCTGCTGATTTCAAATGTAAATTATAAAGAGAATAACTACCTACGAAGAGAACTTCATTATTAACCGACTTCAAAAAAAGGAGGAGGTTATTTTAAACATAATAACCGTTTTATGTTTAAAATAGTATTTTAGGTCGAATGGACTCATGCAAAAACCGTTGGAGCAAACGATACTTTGTGGTTAAGACCACAAAAATAGCCTCGCCATTACTCGAACAAAAAATATAATTGTATTCGAGTACAGACTGTTGTAAACTCAGATTTATTTGAAGTGGTTTAGAGAAAAGCATTGTTTATTTTTAACAAGGACCATTATTTTCAAAATAAACATTTTGAAAATAAAACATTCTGTTTCAAATATTTTCCATGCAGCTAGAATTCAACAAAATAAAGACATAAACAGATATTTAATACATTTTTTAACAAATTACCATTTCAGGATATCAATATTATAATGTTTTTTTTTTATATCAACGCAAAATATTAAATCTAAACTATTATTCTACAATATCAACCCCACTATGTCAAATTATTTTAGTATAAACAATCGATGAGCATTCTTTAGTTGTTCTTATCGCGTTCGAAAAAATTCTATGCAATGTTCTAATACTGAACACTGAATACAAATTTTCGTACACTAAAAGAATACGAAAGAATGCTCTTGCTCTAGCTCTAGCTCTATGTTCGTTTCATGTAAATACACAGTAACAGAAACTCATAATTTCTCCATGATTTTTAGCGAGTGAAACTATGAGGCACCCCTAGTATAGATTATACTAGCTTTCCACCCGCATATTTGCCCGCGTTTTCAAAGAAGATCCCGCATAGTTCCCGTTTATCCTGTGTGTTAATCCAAGTTACCCTCTATATGTGAGCTAAATTTCATTGTAATCGGTTCAGTAGTATTTGCGTGAAAGAGTAACAAACACACACACATCCTGACCAACTTTCGCATTTATAATATTAGGAGGATGTATAGATTACCAAAGAGGTAAGCTATATTTATAACAGACGTTATATAACTTTAAGTTAACGTGAAAGCCGTCGAGATGCGACGTGTCAGGAATCAAGCAAGAGTTTGTAAGTGCGTATAACTTTATGAGTAACAAGCACTTAAAAGTTAATCACACTTGTATAAGATACGTCATAATCTGTTTCTTGAGCACTCCAGGCATATTTCAGCTGTTATGATAGTAGTTTGTTTTAAAGTTAATTCAAATTCAAAATTCGCACTTTTCGTTAGAATTTTCGTCAAAAATGAATTTTTTTACCTTTGTTACATGATTATCTACTACTGGAGTG
>CAJQZN010021374.1:21037-35070 GCA_907164685.1 Colias eurytheme
TAGTAAATGTATAAATATTTATCAAACCCTGTAGAAATATCTCAGTACAAGCTACTAGGATTGAAATAAAAGATTCCTTGTAATATTTTCTGAAGACGTCAAACAAAGATTTTGCTGAAGAAAATAAAAAAGGCAATTGTGGAGTAAAAAAGCACTTGTAACCCGAATACGCAGAAGTATGTTAAATTTAGTGGCAAAAGGCACAAGAGAATATATATTAAATGTTATAACAGATTCTTTACGTTGTATTTATAACTAGGATTCCGCCCGCGGCTTCGCCCGCGCAGTCAAAGAAAAACCCGCATAGTTCCCGTTCCCGTGGGATTTCCAGGATTGCGCCATTTTCCCGGGATAAAAAGTAGCCTATGTCCTTTCTCGGGTATCAAAATATCTCCATACCAAATTTCATGAAAATTGGTTCAGTAGTTTAGGCGTGATTGAGTATCAGACAGACAGACAGACAGAGTTACTTTCGCATTTATAATATTAGTATGGATGTCGAAGTCGAGTGTATATATTTAGAAATGTCATTATTTCGAGTTTCTTTCTATTGGAAAGTTAAGCTTTCAGTTTATTAAAATTATTTTCTGTTCTTCATGAAACCTTATTTTCGTATACTTTTTTATTTTGCTTCGTCTATCTTTAGGTAAGACTACCAAATGATATTTCTGTGTTAAGTAAATTGAAATGTTCATTTACCTACGTTCATTTACCTGTTTTATTCATTAATTATTATTTATTTTTTTGATATTAGAAGTTGTTTCAATAATGGTTAAAGTTACTTAAAATGGTAAAAGGTTGCTCATGAGTCATGACCCGATTAATTATTTTCAAACTGTATACAATTTCAAGGTTTAATTGTATAAAATTAAATATAAAAGAGTAGGACATTTCAAGTAACGCCATCTCGTGACAAAGTTAGCAATTGTTATTGGTACTATGCATAGTAGAGCAGTAATCAAGGTACTAAAAATATTTGCCATAATATAACAGATATAATTAAAAATACAGATTCATGGGAATCGAACCTTTGGTGATTCCTTGGTCATTGTCACTTACCACTGAGCTAACTAAGGTGACCTTCATGTTGTTCATCGAAACTTTTAGGAAAGATTTGGTAAGAAACGATTTTTCTGTTTGTATCAATCGATAGAAAACCTTTTTGTATAAATATTATAACCACAATTATAACGTTACAATAGTAGTTTAACATAATACTTATTTGTAGAGAACTATTCAATATTTCTTGCTCACACTAAATCCTGTTACTTTACCAATAATTTTTTTGTTTTATAAAAGGTCTGAAAATTAAAAAAAAAGTTTTCACACAAGATACTTCATGCCTTTGTTTCGTCTCGTTATGAGAAAATACGTAAATATTGAGTTCATAGTAATCCGTTGAGTTCGTTCTAATTACTTCTAACTGAACGAACTTTTGAAATTAAAGTTAAATTTTAACTCTGCGTTAAACTGTAGTTGTTACTTTGCGAACTTTTACTACCGTTAGATTAAAACATTAATTTCGTATAAAAATGAATGATCGATATTCTAGAACTTTCAAACTGCAGCAGTTTGTCGCAGTTTTGCTGCAAAGATAATTAACTGTATTCTTATATTATGTATAAAACAATTACCTATGTGGTAGGTATAGGTAGGTACTACCATGACATAATATGTAGGTACATAATCGTCGTCTCTTATATACGATACTTTAAGTGACTACTTTATTAACTGAAACGTGTCACAATTTTATAGGTAGCGCTTGTTTCAGATTATTTTTTACTTTTTTATACTAATAATCCTAAATCCTAAAATTCGATATGCATAAACAAAAACGCTGTTAACAGTTTTATATATATGTATTAAGGCTTTACATATTATGTAATCTCATAGATATAGGTTGGTTTGTTACCAGACCTTGGCCTAACTTGCGGATGGAACCGGAAGGCTGTCAGCCTTGAGGCGAGATGACGAGAAGAAATACTCTATCTATTATATATATGCATCTATGTTCGCAAATACTTACATACATTTGAATTTAAATTGTTTTAATTTAGTCTAAGATAAGCACCATATGCCTTTGATTTTCCGTAAAGATTATTCAATTTTTTTTTTTTTTTGATATTGCATGGAAAACATTGTTAAAAGTTTATATGATTTGAAAAGTAACTACAGTTTCATTTAGGCTTTTGCTCTTGAAACTGTTCTCCAAAACCGCTACTATTTAATTATTACGTAATTATATGATTCCAAAAGGCTTGTAAAAGAAAGCAATTTGAATTGATACATATTTTAGTATTCTCAATAAAAATCTCAACTTGATACATATTTCTAACTAGATACAAATAGTTACACACATATGAAATTGCTAAAACGAATACAATTACACAGGAAGACATATAAATCTCTCTCGTGAATCTAGTTTAACATAATATAGAATCAATAAAATGTCAGAACACTATTTACTTAAGTGAAAGACGGGTGGCAAAGTTTGTTAACAGTGTTGGTCAATATTTAAATGGCTGAGTGTTAAATATAAGAAACTAGTGTTTGACTGCGGTGTTGCTGCGTTTATGAAAGCTATGTATTGTCATGAAAATTAGCAAAATCGTTTGAAGATAGGGTGTTGTACTAATGCGATAAAGAGTAACAAACAAACAAATTTTTTCTCCAGTGAAAAAATCCTAAGAAACTCTTACTCTTTACTACATAATATTTACAAAATAGAATGGACTTTCTTTATTGAAAGAAATTTATTAAAAGCTTTCGGATTTTCCGATGTTTTATATTTGTGTAATTATTGTATTCACACTTCATTGACCAATGAAGGTGTAACTGTTGAAAATAATATTATCATTTTGATAGTGTCACGTGTCGCAGACGAACTCAAACTCAATTTTTTTTTATTCAATTAGACTTCTTCTAAGCACATTTGAATCGTCATAACATATTTTTAATATTTACCACCGATTCGGAAAGCAGCCTATGGAGAATAACTGACAAGAAACTCCATAGTTGCACTTTAAAAATCATGTCAGTTTTACAATTTAATTTTACAAAATATGTAACTGCATATTATATTATCATAATATTCCAAAGAAGTGAACAATACAAAATTTGTATTGACATAAATATAACGAATTTATTTATTTATTTATTTATATATAAGGCACAGTTACAGGATATAATCCAAGAACATTTACATCAACTTACTAAATTAAACAATATTAAGATTACGACCCAATTAAAACTGCACACAACATTGAAATCATTACCATAACATAAAAAAGTGAATACAGTCTACATACCATCATTAATTATCAAGTCAAATGTTTTATCAATATATCAGTACTCATTAATTAAAATAACAAAAATAATTTAAATTAATTATAAGTGTTAACTTGAATTTTATTCATCATTTAAATTAATATCTATTTTATTTCTAAATTGATACAAATTATATAGGAAAATATCATTATTGTCACAAATCTCATTATAAAGCCTACACATTCGGATCAAAGGGCTGTTCTGAGAGACCATGTTTTTTGTAGTTGGCAAGGCAGTTTGTAATTCACAACGCTTGTAAATAATTAATTAAATCCTGTATAATTAAATTATATTCAATTAATTTGAATTAATGGCATTGTTACGTAGCGTTTTGTTAAATATTTTATTTTATTAAAAGCACTACATCGATTCTCTATATTCTATAATGTATAATGTATATGTCTACGAAGACTTTATTAAACTAAAATTTAAACAAGGATATATCCCGGCTCTACCCGTGTTGAAATGAAAGATCTCATATTAATTTTCAATCAAAATATTCACAAAACTTTCGAAAAGATGACCTATGTGATAAAATAATAAAAATTTTAACTGAAGTTAGCAGTTTTTGCTACTTGTAGTAGTCGGTGATTAAAATACCCGAATTCCCACTACCTATATCTGAATACTACATTATTGTAAATAAACCTACCCTTATTTAAACTCAAATTATAATTATTAAACTTTATAATAACAGAAGTACGATATTCTGTTGAATAGACAAAAAATTGCAGCGAAATATTAGTTTCAATTGAAAACATTTATTTTTACAAGCGCAATAACCTTGCACAATTAAGAGCAAGCATTTATTTGTAATAAAAAATAATAGAGCCAAAATAAAAGGCACGGTAGAGCCTAGAGCTTTATGTAGAGCGATAGAAAAAAATGTTTTAAACATTTCGTAGAGCCATTTTTTGGTAAAACCTTTATATATAACACAACAAATAGAAGGAAAAAGATTTTTTGCATATAAATTTTATTGATATTGTAATATTTAAAGCTTGTAGTATCTATGTTATAATTCAAAATATATATTTTTTCATGTTCAACTCTATATATTTTAAATCAACTACAAAAATCTCTACCAACGATTTGATAATCATATTTTTCTTGTATTTGCACAACTTAGTGAAAAAAAATACTATGTACTTACACCAACAATACACCTAATTAATTTACACTTAGCACAAGCACTAGTTTTTACACCAACCAATTTCGTTACAATCAATTCCAATTCGATACACACAGATACACAACAATCACAACACTGCAAAATCCGCAATCCTGGCAACTAACAAAAAAAGACTAATTCCACATAGATAAATTATTAGGAAAAAAAAGAATTGTTCGAAATTTTTTAATTACGAATATTCGAACGCGGCGATTTCTAGCGTAGAGACAATGAATGTACATTACACGCTTCTCGCTCGGCTGGCAGAAGGGAACTGAGCGCCGATACCTGCAGCGGCACGCACACAGACACAAAGCACGCACACATCGGAACAATATAATATTCTTACGATTTTAAAGCCCGTCTTCACGTGCGGAGCTTTTGTGTATTTTGAGTCTAATTCACACGCAGTGCAGTACTACCTTTATTGTTTTTGAGCAATTTAGAAAAATGTTATGATATAAGAACTTAACTAAATGTTATATAAGAATTTACTTTAAAATACTATAATATATATGATAGGTAGGTACTTAATTGGCTTTCAGTACAACAATGATAGATAAAAATATTAAAATTTCATTTTAAATAACGATTACTTATATATTATTTAAATAATTTAGTATCAATTTTTCTTTAATAAAACGTAAAATAAGTTTAAACTCTTTGTTTTCACTTGTATCATTTGCGTTTCAGTAAACACAGCATACATCGGATAGCCCTTGTCAAATAATTGAATAACGTAATCAATCTCACATAATGGATTTACAAAACCTCTCCAATTACACGGAACCATAAAAATAATTGTTGCCATACAAAATTAACTCTACTGTTACGAGCCCATCAAGCAATAAAGTGATGTTTTTTATCTGTATTGTGCATTTTTACGAATTAAGTTGTTAACACATTACTGGTGTTGGAGAAATTTTTCATTCACATGTATTATAAACGTCTGTTATCACGTCTGAATCGTTAAATCGTTTTGGATGAGTTTTGGAGATTTTATAGATAGATAGATCTATATGCCATGATAGTGAAGGTGCATCATTTTACGCATTAAATTGTCAACACATTACTAGTTTTGCTGATCTTTCATTCATATAAACGTCTGCTATCACGCCTAAATCGTTAAATTATTTTTGATAAGTATAGAGTATTTAATAGATGGAAAGATAGCTCTACATGCCGTGATAGTGAAGGTCACAGGCATTTTCTCACAAAAAAAAAATCTTGAGGACGGTAAAACATACTTATTGTTCGTCGTGTATTATAACTAGTAGTTTGTCCCGGCTTCGTATACCTAAGTTTACACGAAAAAAAGGCATAAAAACTGTAACTCTACATAGCCACATATTATAAATGTAGTTTTCTACATACCTAATCGAAATCGATTTAGTACGTAGTTTTCGCGCTTATTTGGTGTGGACAAACAAAAAAATCATTTCTTTCATCAGATTTATTTTAAAAACTTACAAAAGCTCTACAATTAATTAATTTTAAAGTTATAGCTGGTAATAGCGCAAGTAGGGTACAAATCGTATTTAAATTTCACAGATAATTTATATCTCTATAATATTTAAGTAGAGTATGGGGCAAAAGCATTTTACACCTATTTTACAAAAATTTTTTTAGGACTTTTTTTACAAAGTCGTATTTGAAGATTGTTTCTAAAGCTCTCTGATTAATATGCTCAAATGGACACAACAAACGGTATGGTTTTTTAACACCAGGATAGAAATATATAAAAAATACTAGCGGTCCGCCCCGGCTTCGCCCGTGGTACCTACATGTTTAAACTATCCTATCTGTCAAGTTGGATCGAACTGCACATGGTGTGTGAATTTTATTATAATCGGTTAAGTGGTTTAGGAGTCCATTGAGGACAAACATTGTGACACGAGATTTATAATATATATATTAAGATGATTGTGCTTTTTCACTAGAAAGAAATATATTTTTGACTTAACATCAGGTAACATGCGTGTTTGTCCAATTAATATTATTTGTTTTTATTTTTCAGTCAGAAAAGCAGTGACTATTAGTTTTAAAAACGTTTGTTTTTTTTTAAAAAAAAAGCTTGGCGTCCTAACAGACGTCTGTCTCTTCGTTGTTCGAAGTTCGATGCTCAAGCCAACTCAGAATATTACTTGAACCTGTGAACAAAAAACGATTGAATTATACAGGAAAATAATAGGGAATAAATAAAATGTGTTTATATAATACGTATATATTCATATTGAAACAAAATATTCTCACAATAAATTGTATATCAAAGGATTTCCAGCAAAACATAGAATTTAACAAAGAGAAGCCAGAAATATTTTCCTTACATGTTCTTACATGATTTTTTCAATAAATTTCTAAAGGGAAAATGTAATTTAATAGACAAATCAAGTTAATGCAATAAATACACAATTTAGCAAATATGTAATTTGAATAAGTAGATAGGTATGTTACCGGAAATGTATGAAATCAAGGAATTGTATACAAATCCTAGGAAATGTGTACAATTCCAATACCATTTAGGAAATGTATAAAATATTGTTTAATAAACTGTTTAATGCATAGATATCCTAGGAAATGTATAATCTTCCTCGGAATTGTATATAATGCCAATATCGTATTAGGAAATATATAAAGTAAATGATTTCTGAAATAAAACACGTTGTTATTTTTTTTATAATAGCACTTATTGAGACAATCGGGTAACAGTCTTACCGTAAAATAATAATAATATGTTCATATTATTATCTTACTACATACATTACATTACATTTCTTAAATCAACTTATTTTCAATAAAATCAAATTTTCATTTGGTAAGTAACCAGTCCCCTCGTCCCGCTGTCCCCGTGTACATGTTGCAGTCGGATTGTATAATCCGCCGTATTACAAACGGCCGGCATTTTGTCATATGCCGAAATTCGTCTTTCTCCAAAATTCTACAAAAAGACGGTCGCGAGCCGTATTTCTGTGTTCTTTTAAAAAACACGAACCTAACCTAACCCACCCCCTTATCAAACCAAAAATTTCTGATTACGAATTTTCGGCATATTACA
This sequence comes from Colias eurytheme, assembly GCA_907164685.1. Classification (NCBI taxonomy): domain Eukaryota; kingdom Metazoa; phylum Arthropoda; class Insecta; order Lepidoptera; family Pieridae; genus Colias; species Colias eurytheme. Next base: position 28,591 of record CAJQZN010021374.1, read on the forward strand.
AAATGCCGGTAGTTTGTAATACGGCGGAATATACAATCCGACTGCGACATACACACCCCACGTCCCGCGTACCTTCCAAAATCTTAGATGTTTTACATTTCCGATTGCTATTTAGGAAATATATAGATTTCCTAGGAAATGTGTATAAAATAATTTATTTCTCACATTGCCGTGCGATTTTAGGAATTACATACATTTCCTAGGAATTTTATACAATGACGGATTACATACATTTCCGTTAACAGATACAATACTTAGAAATTAAAGATTTCGGATTTTAGTCTCCCCGTGACCAAACGTCAAGTTTGCGAAACGTCAAGAAAATAATTAAATGAATAAATCGTGTTTAAAATCCGTAGTTCCGTATCCGTAAAATCTTTAGTTTCTAAATGTATAGGTAATACTCGCGTAAAATCAAACAGTAGAAAATACTAGATACAACTTTTAAACGAACCAATTTAGTCCAGGATCGAAACTAATGCTTAAAAGATATAAAAAGATTCATAATATTGGTATAATAATAATACCAGTTAAAAATTAAACAGGGTATGTACTATTTATTTCGTTGCGCCATCTAGTCATAAACTTAGCTTAGCTTTACGCCCGCGGCTTCGCCCGCTTTGTCTAAAACCGAATAAATGGTGTACTAAAACCTTCGTTTTGAATCACACTATTTATTAAACAAAACCGCATCAAAATCAATTGCGTGTTTTTAAAGATTTAAGCATACATAGGGACAGAGAAAGCGACTTTTTTATACTATGTATACGTAGTGATTTGCTAAACTATTAAATACTATTTTATAAGTATAGTTTAGTTGAAGCCAACAAAAGATATTAATAGTACCTATTATTAGGTAGGTAATTTGATATAACAAAAACTTTATTAACCTATATTTAATCAAATTAGATTTTATTTTAACAAATTATGAAATAAATGGACCCACCAAAAGGAAAATAACGTATTACCTATAACTACATACTATAAAACAAAGTCGCTTTCTCTGTCCCTATGTCCCTTTGTATGCTTAAATCTTTAAAACTACGCAACGGATTTTGATGCGGTTTTTTTTAATAGGTAGAGCAATTCAAGAGGAAGGTTTTAGCATTTAATTTATTAGGTTTTAGACAAAGCGGGCGAATCCGCGGGCGGTAAGCTAGTATTATAAAGTATTAATAAAATAGATATAGTATATTCATCTTTATTATGGAAAATATACGCAAAATTATATATTCAGTATATTCCTGATTCGGTTCATTTGCATAAATAATTAATTATATTAATTGATAAGTCGTGAGGTTTTGTTATTAATTTTGCGGTGTAGGTATATTTTTGTTCCCAATCCATATATTATGTGTACATAATATAATATGATAATATCCTTTATTTTGTTTAAATTTTACCATGATTACACAGAATTTATTATAATATTAATATAATTTGAAAGGAATTAACGTAATTTGTAGATTATAATTATTTTACTAGCTTTCCGCCCGCGGCTTCGCCCGTTTTTTCAAAGAAAAACCCGCATAGTTCCCGTTCCCGTGGTATTTCCGGGATAAAACCTATATTATGTCTTAATCCAAGTTACCCTCTATATATGTGCTAAATTTCATTGTAATCGGTTCTGTAGTATTTGCGTGAAAGAGTAACAAACACACACACATCCTCACATATATATATAGTAGGAAGGATATTTATTAGTTGTGTATTTTTATGTTTACTGTATGAGCACATGAGTAGAAAGATGAGCGTTGAGCTATTATAAAAAAGTTGATAGTTTTTAAGTCGTTTATTTTAACGTAAGGTTATTTTTTTAGGTTCTAACATTTCAATGTAGGTAAGTAATAAAAATGTCGTTTGTATGAACTTCTACGATTAGCCCGTAAATGACTTTTATTGGAATTATTACTTACTAGAGGTCCGCCCCGGCTTCGCCCGTGGTACATATTTCGCAATAAAAGGTAGCCTATGTCCTTTCTCAGGTATCAAAATATCTCCATACCAAATTTCATGCAAATTGGTTCAGTAGTTTAGGCGTGATTGAGTAACAGACAGACAGAGTTACTTTCGCATTTGTAATACATATTAATATAATATATATTATAATATAATATATATTATAATATAATATAATAATATATTATAAGTATGGATTTTGTAGTTCCTTTCAATTCCAAATAATAATATAAATGCGAAAGTAACTCTGTCTGTCTCTCTGTCTCATCTCAACCATTGAACCGATTTTAAAGAGATTTGGTACTGAATAACAGAGATTATGTCCTGAAAATCTTCCTGTAACGGACTATGCGGGTTTTTAGTGGTTACCCGGATGAAGCCGAGGGCAGAAAGCTAGTGTGAAATAGTTTTGAAATTCACTTTCAAGTATAATATTTCAACGTATGTCTAAACCGACTAGCCTGGTATTAATATGGGTTTTATCCTAAAGCTATGCAAATTAGTCTCTCTAAAACATAGTCTAGAAGGGACAAGGACAAGGGACTCCGTGTTCATTCATTATCTATATTATTTTATTAGAAGTTTCAAACAACCTCTTTTTCTTTTATATTGTTAGTTATTTTAATTTCTCATAGGTTTAAAAATTATTGGTAAAAAGTTGTATGAGAAAGGATAAAAGCTCCTGTACTGGTTTTTTATGATGATGATGTAAAGCTTTTTTCATCGCTTGCTGATAATACTGATACTAAATTACATTTCGATAGTACATATTTGCCTTCAAAAGTAAACCAAATTTAGTAAAAACTGGTACCAAACTTGTTAACTTTAAAGCAATAAACCGAATTTCCAACTTAAAGCTTAGCTATAAAATATAATTATAATCTGCTTCCAAAAAACCCAACCAAATATAGTAAAATAGATATATAACTTTCATAAAACTATAAATCAGTTTTACAACATTTATCTGTATGACATTAATTATTTTATTTCACGCCTACGCAAAATACACTCATATATACTTTTCTATACTAATGAAGAATGAAGAAGAGTTTGTTTGTTTGACCGCGCTAATCTCAGGAACTACTAGAAACCGATTTGAAAAATTATTTCGGTGTTAGATAGACCATTCGTCGAGGAAGGCTTATAGGCTATATAACATAATATAGCTAAGACCAACAGGAGCGGGGTCATGCGGGTGAAGCCGCGGAGCGCAGTTAGTTTAAAATAAAATCAATAAAAATATTATTATAATCGAGGCTAAATTAAAATAATAATTGTATTTGAACACAGGATCAAATTTCATTTATTACGTGATAATGTCGACGTGATATTTTTGAAATAATTGCTTCTATAGTATCAGATATCTGCAATTAATTTATTATATTACTTTGAAATAAATTGAAATTTCAACTGATATTTAATAATAATAAGCACCAACACCCCAGTGATTATTAAAAATTATTGCAAAAAAAAAACTGCAAAGGTTTTTTTACATGTTTTTTATTTATCTTCTTAGCGCAGAATAGACGATGGTGTTTTCGTTAGTAAAGTGTAGAACACAATTTAGCAAGCTATCTTTGGCTAAAATAATAAACAAGTTACCGAAAATTCTTAGATTCACGCATTAAGTAATGTGCTAAATACATAGTTAGTTAGTTTAGCAATAAGTATATAAATATTAAATATATAAAACTAGTTTTCCGCCCGCGGCTTCGCCCGCGTTTTCGAAGAAAAACCGTCATAGTTACCGTTCCCGTAGGATTTCCGGGATTAAACGTAAGTATGTCCTATGTGTTAATCCATGTTACGCTCTATAATATGTGTATTAAATTTCATTTTATCATACAACCGATTACAATGAATATAGTATTTGCGTGAAAGAATTACAAACACACACACACACATCCTCACAAACTTTCGCATTTATAATACCAACCATTTATGATTTAAAAGAAACACAAGCCATTTAAAAGAAAGATAAAACCCTTCCGAATCCGGATGTTACCCAATCACATAGTCCCCACATAAAGCACACGTCTTTTCAATCTGCTCAGTTATTCGGTTATTAAAATCTGTTATTGTTTGTGCGAAATTAATTAGCTTTAATTACACCGTGATAATGGAATGTTCAATAAAGCCGTAGAGGGAGTTAAATGGAATATGTTACCTTTTACGTTGTTGTACGATATAATTAATTTATTTTCGAGCGTGTGATATACTGGCTTTAAAAGCTGTTATTGAGATCTCGCTGTTTCTATGGCACACGGTTCGTCTTTAAAATCGTTATTGTAGACATTTTTAACTAGTTAAATATAAACCAATTATTCAAAACAATAATTCACATGGAAACAGTCGTTGATTAAATTTGAAGGCTTACTGTAACAATAATTGACAAGAAATATATTATTGAAGACGACACAGTCGCAGCGCTAATGTAACAACTAATATAAATGAAAAAAACTAAAAATTGACGTATCCGTGAACATTTTTAAGAGACTGTCTTCTCGTCATTATCACAGAGCGAGCATCTTCACGAAGAAATTGCTACGCGAAGTAGCTTGGGCTATGTTGGTCAAGAAAAAAGACAGCACACATGCATAGTAAAATTTTATTATAACACGTTTCGAGGCAAGATCTTATACGCTCACTCAGATGTGATCCAGATAATGAAGGTGTTTCAGGCGATGGTCGATCCATCAGATGTTTGGACTATTTCTCATTTATTTAAAGGAATTTCATCAAAAAAGTCCTTCTGAGCCTGTACCCTTCTATAAGTTGAAAAAAAATGCCGAAACGCTCTATCTCGTGCCTTGGGCTAGCAAAAATATCATTGAATTTAGCAAAATTTCGTCCGTCGATCTATCACTGTCTCAGAACAATTTCAATCGATTACCGTACGGGCACAAGTCCGGATTATTGGACTTGTATTTCTATTTCCAACTAATCCCTCACCCTGGCTTTTCTTGAAAGCAGTGTACTGATTAAAAAGTATCCATCTAGTTCAAGTGAATGTACATTTAAAACATTGTCGCTTTATCTAATCTAAGGTAACAGAAATAAACATTTTCATGTTTAGTTAGATATTGTAGTGTACGTGAAGAGTTTAATATTTTAATTATTAATTTATTGTCCCTATTTGATTGAACTGTGTTGTAGGTTTTTGTGGATGGTTTATTTGATAATATTTCTATCACTACATAGTATAAAACAAAGTCGCTTTCACTGTCCCTATGTCCCTTTGTATGCTTAAATCTTTGAAACTACGCAACGGATTTTGGTGCGGTTTTTTAATAGATAGAGTGAGGAAAGTTTTAGTGTATAATTTATTAGCTAGGCATTAGACAAAGCGGGCGAAGCCGCGGGCGGTTAGCTAGTTCAAAATAATAAAGAAACCTTATATACAAAAATCTAATTACATAAATTTTCAATTCTCTATAAGTAAAACTTTATACCATGTCAGTAAACAATATAAAAAATCCTTCAGTTTTCTATTAAAAACTAGCTGTGCGTCCCGGTTCCACCCGGGTCGCAATATCTATGTTTGTTTTCAAAAAGTTATCAGTAATTATCCTAATTCTAATGACGAATCCAATTAAATAAAAATTATTAAAATCTGGTCAGCTGATTTCGAGTTAAAGTATAAGAGATACAATCTCAATAAACAATATTTATATCTTTAATCAAACTACCAAAACAATAGAAAACATTGGCAAAGTAGAAAAACATTCGCCAACGAAACGATGAAGAAAAATGTTACCGTCTAACATTACACCGCATTTGAAATTATAATAAGCACACTATAGCAGTCTAACTGAGCGTCTCCAACGTAAAATTAAATATTCAAATATTCTTAAAACAGACACAGATAACATTTTACTGGTCGTTTTGAAGTGTTCCGTGGACTCTTATCTTTTACGTTGCGAAATTTCTGTTTATTCGGATTAATAATTGCGATGGAAAAATTGTGTATCGATTCATGCATGAATTTACTTTGGATAAAGAATGAATTTACTTCAATTTAATTTGGATATTAAGGTTTGATGTTCATAATTGTAATTTTATTTTACTGTAAATGTAAGTCTCTGTGATAGTAGTCTGAATTTGTATAGTAAGAATGAATGAAATAGTTTTTATTCTCTTTAAAATAATATAATTATTTTAATTTCAAAACAGAATTCTAAATATTGATAAACAAAATAGCGAAACATAAAATTACAAAAAATCTTGATCAAGGGAATTTGTAAGCTTCCTATTAAAAGTAAGATATATAATAATATTTTAACTAAAAAAAATATGATGGTTCGCAAAACAATTCAAAATTGATACCAAAAATTTTCGCAATATTTTTTTCTATAGTCTCGAAAGCTTGAACAAATTAAAGAAACATCAATGTTTCTTAGCTCTTTAATGTGTATAATAATTTAAATTCTCCACAAATGGAGAAATGATAAAGGAAACAAAATTGTAAACATTTTATGGTTAGGGAGCCAGGTGCAAATTTGGTTAACTATTTCCTCTCAA
>CAJQZN010021376.1:3256-21421 GCA_907164685.1 Colias eurytheme
ACATTCAATAGGTACTAGTGGGTGGAAAGCTAGTATCTACTGAATATAACGGGATTAAAACCACCCCACTAGATGAGGGTGTATTTAAATGTTTCAATTAACTAATTGCGTGCGTGACGCATACATAATGAGTTTGTGGGAATGTTTTTCCTAGTTTTAATTATTTTATATGGTATTTGCTTCCTGAGTGCGGTATTCTTTAGGGTGTGTTTTCCTTGAATGAACCCACACTTATAAATAAGTATCAATTATTCGATTGATTATTACGAGTGTTATCTATATTGATTTACTTTACTCTATCTTTATTTACAGTAATATAATATGTATTATAAATTATACACAGTTTGTATCATCTTTAAGCCCAAGAAATATACATTTACTTAAATAATGGTTACACTTTAGGCAAAACGAAACATAGGTGCGAGAAGATTTATAGATGTAATATTTCATACCAATAAAATAAATCGCTGCAAATAGTATGTAAGTGCGATACTAGAAATCTTTATCGCATGAAGCGCAGACGGACGGTTTAAATTTCATAAAATATAGTTACGAGTGAATATAATAAATGAAAGCTACTGATCCTATAATAAACGAGAATATTATAAAATGCTCAACCTCGATCAGGGAAATCTACAATTCTGTTGAGTGCCGTTGGAAAAATCAACAAGTCGGAAAATAAATGTTTATTTCCTCTTGAGCTTTTTAATTTTCAGATAAAATGGATTCAATTTTGATCCCATAAATTTATATCGCTTGCAGTTGTTATAAAATATTTGAAATAAGTTAATTAAACATAAAATGTAAAGTTAATTTGAATTTAAAACTGCATTACAAATGAAGTTTGTACTTGAAATTGAATTGAGGGAAATTCTGTTCAGAAGTTGTCTAACATTTTTGCATTTAAATTCGAAACATAAGCTTTGCTAAAAACATTAGAAAAAAGGAAAAACGTTTTTACTTTCATTACGTTTAAAAAGATGCCATGTTCAAAGTTTAAGTTAAGTTTTTTTTCAACATTTAAGTATTAGGCGCCCCAAAAAATATCCTCACATTGCACCTCATAAAAACCTAAAATTAATACTCAACCAAACTTTCTTACAATAATAAATTACACAATATATTACATCATTCTTCATTCAATAAATCACATAGAGCTATAATAACACGCGACGATTTCCAAGATTATATCTGGTATATCTGTATAGTTGGCGGCTAATTGGTGCTTGATTGACGAGGGTCATTCATGTGTGGTTGCCGATAACACTCAGACCATATCAATAGTGAGGTATTAGGTAGTATTATGTTGAAAGGGGCGTGTGCAAGCTGTGGAGACAGGCTTTCTTCGAAACGTAAATTGATTTGTGAATTGGTTAGGTATGACGTTTGTGTTATTATTTCGCCCGTTTACATCATTTATTTTAAAAGTATTTTCTTCGGTTTCAACATTATTATCGATACACGCAGTTCAAGGCCAGCATTCAGCATTTTCATACACGTGAAAGTAATTTAACTTAAGAATAAAGATTTATATTGTCCAAACACGCTATTTTAATTGCTGTAATGACGATTCAATTGCTCTTCAAAAATATTTCTAGTTAAAATTATAGTATTAAAATTTGCTTTGGCTTTAACAATTCTAATAGTAAAATATAAGTAACTAGCTGTGTCCCGCGGTTGCATTGCTCCGCTCCTGTTGGTCTTAGCCTGATGATATATTATAGCCTATAAGCCTTCCTCGATACATGGGCTATCTAACACCGAAAGAATTTTTCAAATCGGAGCAGTAGTTCCTGAGATTAGCGCGTTCAAACAAACAAACAAACTCTTCAGCTTTATAATATTAGTATAGATATGTATTTGTTTACCTACTAAGGTAATGTATTAAAAGTTACATAACTGGATTTGGAACCTTTAAGGCTCCGAACTTTTAATAGCTCGTAAGTCGTATAATGCTGTTTCGACGAGTTCTGTTTGTATTCAGAAAAGATTTTCCCGTACTTCATTATCTTGTTACGGCGAACTGTGCACTTATTCGATCTAAACGTGACTCCCGACTTGGGCTACATTTCTTTTGCCTTGGCCTACATTTTTCTCGACTTGGATTACATTTCTCTCGACTTGGGCTACAATTCAAAGTTCCTTTTTCTATAGAAACGTGAGGTGCGGAAAACCTTCGATGTTGTTTTATGATGCAGCGCTCGAAGCAAGCGGGGTGTTGGAATAATCAGTTTTATTCTATTTGTATTTCCTTGTTTGAGAGGTGGAAAATAACATGTGAATAGTTTTAGAAAATGGATTTTCTTCGCTGTGGCAGATGAATTTTAGACTTTCGATTGTCAATACATAGTAGGAAAAAAAGATGTTCAGTCTTATCATCTTATATGTATACCTAACCCTTACCTTTTAACCAAGGCTTTCTGTGACGCGTTCTAACCACTATTTCAGGGAGGCGAACCGACAAAAAATAATTTGATGCGCACAGCTGATGCCTGTTATATATATGTATGCAAAGAATATTCTGAGTCATAGATATCATTTTCTTAATACGATCACATCAAACGGTTGTAAAGTTCAGTGTAAGTACTGGCGTAAATAGAGAGTTGATTGAAAGTATGCAGGATTTTTATACGTACCTATATTATATGCTTATATATGTAAAGAATCCTATAACTCCCATAAGTAAATGTACACAATAACTTTTGACAATCGTAAGAAGTTATAGGGAAAATATATATGTCATATGACGTATACCAATGAGCAAGTACTTAATAAATGATAATGTTATTAAGATGTAGGCTTTCATAAAAGCTTTTCCTTATAAATCCAACCATTCTTGGTCCATTTATAACTGTCGCACACATCTAGTATAAAAGCGAATCTCTGTCACCAGTAATTCCTTTTTTCGTTTTAGTTCGAAGCATTTCCCTTGTGATCGCAATTGTAATATCATGAAGGAGACGGGTCAGTCTTTGTTTAACACTTAGATATTATTTCTTATGAAACAAATTAGGCAAGTTCTAGAAGTTTCTTGTAATTTATTCTTGTTATTTTTTCTGTATTTTTATTCTCGACGTCCGTGAAATGTTATGTTTTTTTATGTGGCAATCGTGGTTATGCATTCACATCCTGTAAATATACCTATATTTTCCTTATATTTGGATATATTATGACCCATAGTTTACTTTTTTTAGGAACAACGCCAGCGAAGCGTCGAGTTTATGTTACTAAAATATATTTTAAACCTCGCAGACATCTCGTCTGCTTCTTATCTTTATAACCGCTTTTTTATGCAAATCTTCTTTATATATTCTTGTCGTTAGCCGAAGAACATATTTTTAACCTAGTTTAAAATGTTTATTGCGGTTTTTTCGTAATTATATAAAAATAGTGGTGCTATGTTTATGTTAATTCTGACGGTGAATGGTAATGTGACAAGAAGAACTAGAAATAAATGTACCTATTACATTTCATAATAGTATGCTATACCAAGTCTTGAGATATATTGAGATAAATAGCCCATATTTTATTATACAAATTATAACTTTGCGTAAAGTGATTCGTAGATTTCTGGTTTCAAAGGAGAAAATATGTTTTTTAGGAAAAAGGAAACCAGCTTATATCCATTTCAATTATTGCTGACTTACAGTATACGTAACCGTTAGGAGCTTATTTACCATTACTTACTCATATTATAGATGCATAAGTGCGTTTTTTTTTGTTTTGATAATATGATTTATGAGTCATGATGGTTAAGCTAAGTTTACCTCGATAATTCCCATGGGATTTTGACTATTTTTTGGCTACTTGGGCGAAGCCACTCGCGGAAATATACAACGTATGTTTAAGTAGAGTTGCAAATATTTGGCATATATCGTTGAATCGCAATAATCTAACTGGTTAGGGAGCCAGCAGCAGATTTTATGACCAAGTTCCTCTCAAGCGGTAATTTGTAAAATGCATCAAAGTATAGTATTATGAAGCCTCGTGAACGTCAGCTGGAGCTCGGTTGGGGGGATGAGCGGCTGTAGCCTCCCACGCACGTAGGAAAAAAAAATATATTCAGTCATTTCCTCTCAGCTAAAAATTTGTCAAATTGTAGCTAACCCAATATCTCAACGAAAAAAAATAATCAGCTGGTTACAACGTGGTGTATTGTACGTCAGCTGGTGTCTCGAACATGAAAAAAGAACAATTATTTTCCGTGATTTCCTCTCAAACAAAAATTTACCTGATGATAGCTTATATGTAACTGTGGATAAATATATAAGTCAGCTGGCTGTATCTTGGTGGAAAAACCGTCAGCTGATACTTTGAAAGTTATTACATAGGAGTTAGACAGAAGCATCTATTGCCAATTTATATGCATCAGCTGACTAGGTTTTCCTCAACTTATTGCTAGCTGATTTTTTTTATTTATCGCATCAGTATATTAACAATCAGCTCACAAATTTTCATCTGAGAGGAAATGACGTATCTTTAATTATTCGACATTGCGCTTCAATATAAGAGTTAAGTTGAAATAAACATTCAGTATCAATATTTTTGAAACGAATAAGTATGTAATCAAATAATTTTATATATTTAAATAATTAAATAATCAATTAGCAATAAATGAACTAGTTACTCGATAAATAATATTTATTATATAATTTGATAAAAAATGATAATGAGAACAATATGATTTATTCGTTTTCGCTCTGGCTTGAGTCACTTTCCTCTCTTTCCGATTCATTATCAGAGTCGTTATATACCAACGATGTAAGTTTTGCAGGACGTCAACATAAAGTCAGATTGAAATAATTTCTCGTAAATGTTAATAAATGTTAAATGAAGAGTTTGTTTGCCATATGTACGGATTTAATAGTCTAAAAAAGATCAATGATTAACGTAGTTATTTTTATTTAATACTTTTTAGTGTATTTTTCAACACGAATCCAACGAGCCCAAACTCGATACCTAAAGTTGAGTCAATATATTACCGAGTTCCTATGGCCACCTTCCGATTCCATCATCAAATCAGCTCTATATCATGATAATGTTTCATCGCTATCCAATTTACATACGTATACAAAATTTCAGCTCAATCGGTTACCAGGAAGTGAATCAACTTTACTTGCTTCATTTCAATTAAGTCATCGAGATTAGACAAAAATGCTCATAAAATAAAAACTACTGGGCCTATCCGAATAAATCCGAATCCGAATTTTTATGGGACCAATTCGACACCATTCCGCATCAAACAAAAAAAAAAGAATCACGTCAATCGTTTCAGAAACCTCGGAGTAATCGGTGAACATACATAAAAAAAAACATACCGGCCGAAATGATAACCTCCTCCTTTTTTTTGAAGTCGGTTAAAAAATCAGCTAGCAATAAGTTGAGGAAAACCTAGTCAGCTGATGCATATAAATTGGCAATAGATGCTTCTGTCTAACTCCTATGTAATAACTTTCAAAGTATCAGCTGACGGTTTTTCCACCAAGATACAGCCAGCTGACTTATATATTTATCCACAGTTACATATAAGCTATCATCAGGTAAATTTTTGTTTGAGAGGAAATCACGGAAAATAATTGTTCTTTTTTCATGTTCGAGACACCAGCTGACGTATAATACACCACGTTGTAACCAGCTGATTATATTTTTTCGTTGAGATATTGGGTTAGCTACAATTTGACAAATTTTTAGCTGAGAGGAAATGAATGAATGTATTTTTTTTTCCTACGTGCGTGGGAGGCTACAACCGCTCACCCCCCCAGCCGAGCGCCAGCTGACGTTCACGGGGCTTTATAATACTATACTCTGATGCTTCTGACGAATTATCTCTTGAGAGGAAATAATGAACCCAATTTGCACCTGGCTCCCTAACTAAACGTGTTTATCTAGCGTGGTGGGGCAGCTACAATTGTCATGTTCCAACTGAAAAACGGTGAAGAGAAACGCGAGATGCTGTCACGCTCTGCTGGCCCAGCGCGTTGTAATTACCGTATTGCTGATTATTATTTATTTTTGTACGTTTACGATGTGATTATTGTGGAGATTGTTTGATTTATGATTGGTATTATTTTTTGTTTTTGTTGTTATGTAAGTAAATGCCTCCATCATTTATTTTTTATTTACTCATAAAAAAATTGTTTTTAGTATTTAGAACGTCTCACAAAAGTTTTTTTTTATTAAGTTATGACAAGTTATTTTTATTATTTACTAAAACATGTTATACCCGCTTACAGCAAAATCTTCTCTTATATATAAAATTCTCGTGTCACAATGTTAGTCTGCATACTCCTCCGAAACGGGTGGACCGATTCTCATGAAATTTTCTGTGCATATCGGGTAAGTCTGAGAATCGGCCAACATCTATTTTTCATATGTACCACGGGCGAAGCCGGGGCGGACCGCTAGTTACCTTATAAGTATTTGTAGATTCAAACATTCAAACAAGCAGTAATGTTTAAAATACCTAAGGTATGTAAATGTTGTATTACATCCGCAATATGACAAAAAGGTGGAGTCTTCCGCATTTCCTTAAATAAGACTTCCTAACGAAATACAACACATTTTTCTTCGGAATACCAAGTTCACGTATACATATTTACTTTTTTCGCATAGGTACATTTGATGTATGACTTCACTTTTGATTTATTAAACTAGGTGTTACTTGGTGATGAAGATATGAGTAGTATGAAAATTAATGTTTAAATGTTAGCTTCTTAGTAAATATTTCTTTTGTAGTTTATTAAAAAAAGACGGCATAAATTACGATTGAAGTGATAAAGTTTAGCCTTTGAATATTCAATCATAGTTTTACAGAAAACAATATCTACTGTTTGTGGAATAAACAAATTAGAACAGAATGTTCCTTATACAAAGTAGTAATTTGCGAGCATTTCAGAAATAATTAGACAAATAAATATAAACATGTTTCTCTCTATTGTATTAGTTTTTGGCTGTAGGAAAAGTGAATTTACATTAGTTTTTTTCTCTCTCTTACGATATCCAAATAAAATACATTAGGTATAATAGTTATCGTAATATACAGGGTGTCTCAACTGTTGGTATACTAAGCTCAAAGGAGGTTATAGTTTTGCATACGCTGTGTTCGTAAAAAATACTTAAAAAATTCCAGACGCATTTTTTTCAAATAGATGAATTCTTAGAACTCTATGTGTACACCCATAACAAGCAACCCGCCCAACTTTACCACCAGCACGTGAGCTATCGTTTAAGATTATGTTTTCATAGACTAAATGCTCACATTAGCGAAGCGGTATATACCGGCTGCGCGAAGCTAGAGAAGAAAACATGGATTTTCAGTAATTTAGCAAAAAAATTTTGACGTAATTTTGTTGTTTAAGTATTTTTTACGTGATCAGTGTATGCTAAACTACAAGTCTCTTCGCGCTTAGTGGAGCACCCTGTATAATTTCACATAATTAAATTAAATACATAATAACTAATGAAGCGGCACTAAAGCTACGCACATAAAATATACTCTGATAATAATTAATTTATTTGGTAATTAGTTATTAAAATGCAAATTCGTGTATTGCATGCGATTCATAATATCGAATCGTATGAAATAAAATTAGTATTGTTCTATTTGTAAATTGTATAATAATTTGATTTGTTTTCTAAACAAAATTAATTTGTGAATATAAAATTAAACTATACATTGTTTAATGCATTGCTAATGAGATCGATTTCTATGAAATGTTAATGATTGACGATATTAAATAGTAAGATATAGAGATTTTTGGGTCACATTTTTTTTATTTTTATGTTTCAAAGAAAAGTTAATTAACTCTCTTCACAGTTATACAATATTACCTCTACTTGGCGTTACGTACGATGAGACCTATCGATATTTTTAACGATTGTTCTAATGTTGTTTTGATAGGTGTCAACAGTAATGTGAGTAAAAAATCAATATAGAGACAACTAATTCAATGAGCGAAACCAACAAAGTAATGAAAAAATATCATTCTACATAAACGGTGAATTATTTTTAACTCACCAAATCACATTGTTATAAAAGCAACTTATTATTATAATATAATATATCACAAGATTTCTTCAAGTCTGATAACGGACAAGTAAGTATTGTCCAGTTAGGATATGCTCTAGTTACTCCGCCGCTCGCGATCTCAGATGTACGTAGATACCGTGTGCAATACATATTTATATGGACTTTATGGTTGTGAAAAATCGCGTAAGATTGGTCTTTTTGTGGAATAAGAAGGGGGGTTTACTTGTATTAAAATCTTGTAAGTTAGGTCTTTTTTGTGGAGCTAGAAGAAGGGACCATCAAATGCTTAGTGGTCAACTTAAACACTAGTAAAATTGGTTATGTTTAAGGTGCTTTGCCGGCCAGTGAAGCTAAGTAATGGCAAAATTAAACGAGGTTGATATTTATTATTCTTCAAATTATTCTTCTTAGACTTCAAAAAAAAAGTAGGAGGTTCTCAATTCTGCCGGTATATTTTTTTTTAAGTTTTATAGCATTTAAATGATTTATAATTTAGTTTATAGAAAATTTGACGCTCATTCATATTTGAACGGACGATAAATTTAATAATTTTATGACTTCAATCCTAAATCTATACATCTATACAAATATTATAAAGAGGAAAGGTTTGATTTTTTGTTTGTTTGTTTGTTTGTATGAATTGAATAGGCTCCGAAACTACTTGGCAGATTTGAAAAATTCTTTCACTGTTGGAAAGCTACATCATTTCTGAGTGACATAGGCTAGGTTTTATCCCGGAAATCCCACGGGAACGGGAACTATGCGGGTTTTTTTTTTGAAAACGCGGGCGAAGCCGCAGGTGGAAAGCTAGTAGAGTTATATATTTTAACGACTTACCCCATATCAATTATCAAAGTTTATACGAAATCCATTAGGTGTATATATGTTATGAGTCTTCCGATAACCTTCAAAAGGGTCCAATTGAGCCGGCTTATTGGTTCGGAATCGACTAAATATAGCCATTCATAAAATTGCCTTAATGTGCTACTATAGTTTAAAATTGTAAACGTTAACAAGCAATCGTTATTCCTAGTCTATAGAATACTTATATTATGACACTAGCTGTGCTCTGCGGTTTCACTCGCATTGCTTCGCTCCTGTTGGTCTTAGCGTAATGATATATAGCCTATAAGCCTTCCTGATTAAATGGGCTGTCCAACACGGAAATAATTTTTCAAATCAGACCAGTAGTTCCTGAGATTAGCGCGTTCAAACAAACACACAAAATCTTCAGCTTTATAATATTAGTATAGATTAATATATACCTGAATAAATCACCAAACATATTCACTGCAGAATCTCGTAACGCAACTACGTTGCAAAGAAACTCTTGACTTTGTAACGTTACCTCTACATTTACCATTCATGTCGTTTGAACTGAATTAACTAGGATAATTTGCAACACTCGCAATTGCAACGTCTTAAGTATACTGTGGAATTCAACATCGTACTTATTTGTTTGAAACGACTTATGTGCTTTCAGAGGCTGCCAATGTTAATTATTCCTTAAACTTGTGAATCCTCTTACTGAATCTTCTATTCTATCTATTGAATAATATTTTTCTTTGCACATACGTTATATGTATATGCTGATATTATATCTATAGATATATTTTAAATATGTTATGTATATTTATTAAAGTATTATAATTTCATTAGCTTAAGCCCGTAGCTGCCAGATCATCTCCTGTAAGAAAGAGCATAATATTTTTAATAATATAAGGTATCTGGCAGATTATATATAGAAAAGCAACAAATAGATTAGACGTACAAAAAGGTCAAAAACCAATACGTAAACTGAATTATTAATATTACCCAACACCTATATAATACCTAATACCTAATCATCTAATCAATATGAAATGTATTTGAGACGTGACTTGGTTAGCTTTATACGCCTCACAAACTAGAAAATAATTAATTAATTACCAGAACCCAATCTCGGAAACTCGAATAGAACGACGCGACGTTAAGGTATTGAACATATTGATTGAGATTGATTTACTGCTAGGTATAGTAAATTAATGTATCTACTATTTTGGTATAGTAAATTAATGAACTAATTTGTGTTGTTAATAATTAGTAAATTAATGAACTAATTTGTGTTGTTAATAATTAATATTAAAAATCAACGTATTTGTAATATAAGTACATTCATTTATGATTTAGTTAATACATAATAATATACATTTATTTGTAACTAGCGGTCCGCCCCGGCTTCGCCCGTGGTACATATTTATGTTTTCTCTACATAAGAACCATCCTGGTACTTCAAGGAATATAATAAAAAAAGAATTATCGAAATCGGTCCACCCGTTCTCGAGTTATGCGCTTACCAACACATTTTGCGATTCATTTTTATATATAAAGACTAGCAGTCCGCCCCGGCTTCGCCCGTGGTACATATTTACGTTTTCTCTACGTAAGAACCATCCTCGTACTTCAAGGAATATAATAAAAAAAGAATTAACGAAATCGGTTCAGCCGTTCTCAAGTTATGCGCTTACCAACACATTTTGGGATTCATTTTTATATTATAGAATAATAAACATTCATTTATGTTTTAGTAAAATAAATAGTTCTCTACGCAATAGTAAATGATGGTCATTTGCGCGTAACGGTCGGTATTAACATAAATATAAATCATGTAAACTATCGCGGTATTTGACAATAGATATGATCGTTTTAAACATAATTTCTCAATAGTGAATACACATAATTATAACGCTTTTATAATAAGAGTGAAATTGTGTCACAATATTGAGCTTTTAAAAGAGAGAGAGACAATTGCACAACGTGTATATTATATGCTTATAGGCGTAGTTATATATCTTTTTGGATTTGTTTTAAATACATAATATGTTCAAGCGTCTGGCCAAGGAATCACACAATTAATTATCGGTCTTCTAAACCACATTTCAAGTGCCGGCAAATTGCAATTCATTACTATTATTTGAAAGATAATTTTCCTCTGCAAATACAGCAAACCAGCCACTAAAAGTTACAAAGTCCGAATAAAAGTTTGCAAAGATGGTATAAGTACAAACTGCATTCATATTACTTGGAAATGGTATTTTAGTTTAAAATGAATATCGCCAGCTGCTTCAATATTTAAACTGAAACAAAAATTTAACTTTCACCAGATATTCTCGGAAATTTACTGTAACGGCTAATTTTTGAAATTCTGTTTATTCAAAAGTAGCCAATTATGGAAAGTAAGCGAAATTAACTGTGCTTATAAATCATTCATATAGCGAAAATTGAATAACAGGTTCGTGTGTTATTGAAAAATTATTTGTTATTGAAAATTTATTTGCTATATAAAATTTAGTATGTGTGCGAAAATAGGTTGATAATTATGTGGGAGCGGCTATTACAGTAGGTACCTAAAGCATGATTTCAAGTTACCAGGATTGTAAATGTATAGATTTAATTTAGTCTCAGTTACATTATTAGAGTAACAAGTATAACTAAGCAAACGTTAATCAATAAAGTATGATATACACAAATAATATTAAAGATAACCATGAACGTGTATGTGTAATAGTGTTCTGTACATCATACATCTAAATATATGAGATTTTGATAGACTTGTAACAGCTCTAGGTTTTATGTCAGCACTAATAGATAGATTGACGACACAAAAATTGGCTCCATTAATAAGTTATGACGGTGATTGATTGAAAGGTCTATTTTTCATCATTCCCGGTTTGTATGGCTAACCCGACGAGAGCGATGGATTTTTGCTTTATGATCCTACGAAAAATGTGGGGTATTTTTCTATAACATTTTATCAACTGCTTTAATAAAGGGAGGAGGTTCTCTAGTCGACTTTATTTTTTTTGGGATAACATCAGAACTCGACTGGATGAAGCGATTTTGATGATTCTTTTTTTTTTTTATTTCAAATCCAGTGCCTTCTGGTTGCTCCCGCTTATACTTTGTCCAATTTTGATCATTTGAAGCAATTCAGTTTTTATAGCAAGTTGTTTTAAAGCAGTTAAAATAATAATTTAATTTCTATCTTAAAAATAATTATCGCATTCACTATCGGAATGTTTATGTCGAAATGTAATAAAAAAAAATTCAATTCAAATAATGCACAAATACTTTGTTCAAACTAAAACTCAATTATAGCTGAAGCTTAAACACAATTGTAGTTATGCAAAAGACATTTTATTCTTAAGCGTTCTTTTAACGAGAGAGAAAGGTCGTCAGCTATGATGTTTGTTATGATTTATGAATGAAGAACTGTTTTTATTTTTTTCTTAACTACTTTTTTACGTAAAAGAAAATAAGAAGTAAATAAGTTTGAAGAAACTGTATGGAACTGGATGGAATGACAGTTTTGTTGTAAGTACATAAAATTGTAAAACATAAATAATATGGTATCCATAATTTTGCCACGAAAAATATTTTTGAAAGCGCACAATGTCGCGGACATCGAGTAGTATAATAATTATTTTGTATAAATACATTTTTAGAAGAGAATAAGCGTTTAATTTGTTCAAAAGTTTCACTACTACTTTAATTAATTTCATAACACGTTGTTTATTATAAATGACTTGCTGCATAATAAAATTAATCTGCAAGTATAATTGCAACGATTTTCGATCTGATCTCATTGTACGAGATAATTTAAAATAAATTTCACACACAATAAATTTTTCACCAATTTTACTACTTCCCATTATTTGGAATCTGTGATATATAAGCTACTAGCGACCCGCCCCGGCTTCGCACGGGTGCAATGCTGATACTAAATACACTACAGAAAAACTGTGAACGTTGTATATAAAAACATAGCGGCCCGGCCGGCCGGTACCGCCGCAAACGCTACGTCCCGCAATTTTTAAATCTGTAATATCTTCGAAAATATTCACTTAAATCATACGGTGTAAAGTGCCTTATAGATCTATATTAAATGAACAATGTATTCAAGGTATTTAATTGGTTAAGGATTAATGCTGTATTGGTGAAAATCGCTTCGAAAATTAGCTAAGTATTATTTGTCGTAAAAAGTAAATGACAAAAAAATGTTATTGTGGGTTATCCATAAGAGATAGACATATACCATCGCGGACTTTTAGACCTTTTCAATGTGTATAATACTTAGTACATTATTTTGATAAAACTCGTAGGGTTCAGCCTGCGTTTGCAATATAAGCGGAAACAATGTAATTTTTTACGACATCACATTAGAAACCTCAAAAATAACAGTACTTCTCCACTATTTAATGGATGTTATTATACATATAAACCTTCCTCTTGAATCACTCTATCTATTAAAAAAAAACCGCATCAAAATCCGTTGCGTAGTTTCAAAGATTTAAGCGTACAAAGGGACATAAGGACATAGGGACAGGGAAAGCGACTTTGTTTTATACTATGTAGTGATAGGGATTTCAAGCAATTATTAATGACTCATTGCTTCACGAAATAATTAATCCAATAAACGGTCCTGTACAATTAAAGTAATTGCAATCATTCGTTCATTTAACACTGTTTTAAAACGTTTAAATAAAAGCGTAATCAAGTAAAAAAATAACACTTTCAGTCTATAGCTTTATGTAAATGTGGCCATAATTTTAACGTTGGCCGTAAAATGCCAAGTTTGCAAGTCCCTGTAGGCTTAAAACCTTTTCAACGTAGAAATTATATGACTAGGATAATCTATCGTTATATTTATAGAAAAAAAGACGCGTGGCTCTCGGGGACTGCCGCGGTAAAGCTATTGCATGCTATGCCTTCAAGCCACACCTCCGTGCCCGTCGGAGTGGGGAGCGTGAGGTTTTTTCGTTACGGAATGTCTGGATTCGGTACCCGCGCTCAAGGTCCGCGATAGAAGTTATGCAATAGCTTAAAATAAAATTGGTCTTTTTTTTCGTCGTTGTAGACTAATTATTTCGATTAAATCTTATCGAAGGTAAATAAATTTTTCAATTCAATCAACAATTACCAAGAAAAAGTTGTAACGTCCAGCTATTACTTCTTATCTTACACGGGCATCGATGGAATTTAGAAATCAAAACTTAATTACGCACAAAGAAAGTGTTGTTTCATTTACTGAATTTATATCATAGAGTAGACAACAAAATTAGTTAACAGCGACGTTGTTTCACTTTAATTCTGTACGCTTATATGAAAAGCTTCCGAAATGAAGACCGTAACAACCGTGCCTCGGTTTACAATGTGGATGTTACAGATTAACCGGAGGGTTTTGTGGGGAATTGTAAGGAAAAGCGTCGAATGGAAAAGTAGGGAACTTTGAATAGTGTATGCAAAGCGGGGTTTAGTTGTGAAGTGGGAAAGAGCCAATGATTTTTTGTTCGGCAAAAGGTTTTTGAATAGTTTTGATTGGCGAATTATGTTGTTAGGAGCGAGTTTTATGGAAATACATATATAACTTTTATATAACTTTTTCAAGATGCGGAGCTAAAAAAGTTAAGTTGCGTTAGAAGCTATCTAAATATAAATTATATAAGACTTTGTATGCCTTAGTACGAATACAAATAGTTAAAAGTTTTATTTTCAATTTAATTGCACACAGACGAGCACTCTTTGTGAGAAATCACAAAGAGTGCTCACAAACGGCACCGTCTACATATTCACTATGGATCCAATATCCTATAGAAAACGTGGAAAATCGACATTCTATACATCAAACGTATTGAGGACATTCATAGACTTGAAACGTAGAATGCGAATTTAAAATGTGACGGTTGATGTTCGATTCGATTTTCAAATTCGAAAATGTTTTGGCGGGTTTTTCGTTTCGCTTCGTCGCGTCGAATGTTTCCTACGGGGCTTAGCAATTCCTTTTTTGTAATAGCTTTTAAATTTTTACCGCTGTGAGCATATTATTTGGAAGTTTTCAGTGAACATGTATGACGTGATGTTAATATAAGTTTTAACCGAACAGAGAAATGATAATTTTTATTGTATTTCGTGTATGATTATATTAATTATTGTCTCTCCGTCTTTCTTATTTGGTCTCAAAGAAATTACACTATTACATATCTATTTTTAGTAAGTAGTAACTTATTCTTTTTCCATCATTTTACCTGGTTCACAGTGGACAGATCTATGTTTTTTAATAGAAAAATCATAAACATGGACCCAGTCAATGTCCGTAACATTTATACGGTCAGCATTGTTCTTGTATACCTAATTAATATTGGCTCATTGAATGCTTGATCGATAACTGTACCGAGTACAGACAGTTATTAACATTCCTATTATTCATATACCATAGCAGTGAGAAAACAAAGTATTGAAGAAAGCTGAATATTATTTGTCGTATGTTTTTTTTTTTTATAATAAGTATAGTCGCGTCAAACGTGCGCTCTATTTATTGTTTTATTTTCTTCACACTTATTGCAGTTTACTTCGAGGTATTTTTGATATTTTAAAAAAATAAAACAATTTTAATGATTTGAATATACGTACTTACATGGAATTACGGCTAGCTGTGATATTGAACATTTTGTAGGTTACAAAATAATGCTATATGCAAATTTTCTGATACTAGTTTTTAAGTGAATGTATTAATTAGTTTATAATATTTACAGCTCATGACCACATATCAACTATACTACTCTTCAACGTATAGGCAAAAAGATACACAATTTCTTCGCTGTATAATATTGCATTCGTTTGTACAAGGCTTGATAACAATGTGTTACACATTCTGTTACAATATTAAGAACGGTGGTAAAATAATATTATAACGAAAATAAATTATAAAATTACAAAGTCCTTTATAATTTCACAGAGTACCTCTTACAAGGCTCTAATTTGCAGAGTACTTCTCAAGATACATTGAAAAGGTCGTTGGCTTATAATTATTTCTGTTTATTTCCTCGTATTAAAAAACCCTTGTACCGACGTTGTTAAGGGCTATTATCTTAATGTCTTTTATGTCGGCTAAATGTTTTCCTTCTGGTGAATAGCCCTCGAACTTGAAAGCCTACGAGAGGCTACGAGCGTTCGTAGCGCCCTTTGACTCTACATAATGTAGTAGTCGTTTCGGCTTGTGTTTAATTTTGTAATTTTATAATACGAGTGTGTGCTACGAAAATTGTGTGTGGTTTGAGAATGGCTTTCGTGTAGCAAAGGGGAACAATGCATATGATATGTATTACATATTTAAATTATAAACCTCCCGAGGTAAAATATCTCTAACGTGGCTAAATTAGAAGGCTTTATTGAAGACAATTAGATGACTGTGCTTTCGACACATTAATAACCAATAATAGGTATATTTTTTGTTTTTAAATTACTCACTCTTATCTAATACATACAGTATATATATACAGTTAAACTTTATACGAGAGTAAAATATATTATGAATTAAATATAAATTTTCTCTATTATCCTCAGTTCTGTCTAAGGAATATAGCGCATTTTGTTGTGACTTAAAAATGTATTAAGATTCAAATTGACTCATGTAAACATACCTACGTAAACAATCAAGGTTTAGCTCTATTTCTCAATCTTTTCGCAACCATGAATCACATGATCACTCATCAATATATCGTCCATTTCACACCATCCACTAACCTGCGGCGTCTGCTATGTCCCTTCTTCCGTTCAGAGGCTGGCGGGTCGCTGGCGTATGCCCCCGCGTCCCCATCGGCGCTATGTCCTGCCCCCATCCTGCCCCATAACACTGCACTCACTCACTCACCGCAGGGCACCTTGGGGTACCGTGGGGCACTTTATGGGACCGTCAGGTACCGTGAGGGGTACCGTATCGTGCCCGTGCGTATGGGCATGTGAAGCGTAGCGTCGCAAGCGCAGCCGTACGCGAGCTAATTGCGGGGGAATTCGCCTTAATTGAAACTAATTTGGCGGACTGGATTTGGGATAGTGTGCGATATGAAGATAATAGGAGAATTGTATACTTGTATACGCTTGCGTCCTTAGAAATATTGAGTCTATTATTTAAAACTAGAATTAATAAAACAATAGTGTTCTTAAAAGTATTATAAAAAGGTTTATTTATTTTATGTTTGTTAGTTACATAACGAGCACTTTGAATGAATAGTTGATTTTTTTCAGAAATAATTTTTGTTTTACGTTCTATGCAAAAGCCATTTTATGTCAAGAAAAGCTTTAAGCACGATCGAATGACACAACTGAATAACATTTTTTTTCGTGATTTTCATAAGTTTGCCTGAATTTTATTTTTTTTTATAAGTAATTATAGATTAATTATTATGTGTACCTAGATCAATTAAATCGCGTTCGCTTGTACATTACACACACATAATGTGCGCTAATCGTTGCGCATCGCGACTTTAAAAATCGCTTCGCTCTCGTTTCTAGTAATTACAAAGCGGCTGCTTTCTCAATGAAAAACGTACAGCAAGCGACAGTCAAGTGTCCTCGCTAATAGCCTAGAATCTGCTCTTTAAATACTTCGAAAGTTTACACAACAATATAAGATAACTAGAGATTAAGGTATGTATTTTACATTTTTAATAACAAAAATAGGGCTGTAGTGTAATAATAGGTTCGGTATAATGGTTATAATAATGCCTTTATGATTAATGTGATAATATTAACAAGAAATAAATCACGATAACACGAAAAACTTTAATAGTGAAACAGTTATTTTCTGCGGTTTAATTACATATAATTAATGTGAAAATGTCTATTTATATACTTGTGCAGTTATATAATTTAAAAATCACTGAAAATTATAAGGAAGTCACGCCTTTATCCAAATTTTATTTATTCAAACAGTATTTGAGTACAAGGAGCGAAACATTGTTTCGTGTACTTTAAGCAGGCAATCTCAGAAAAGATTTCCTCACTCGCTAAGCAAATCTCAAGCAAAGCTGACTCTACGTACGTAATATTTTCTAGCATATTGTGTAAAATACACATATATTTTAAGTAAAATAAATAAATAATAGTTAATGTCCACCTGTGCGCGTGAGGCTTGTTATAAATTGCAATGTAAACACACTTTATCAGCTCTCTTTGTTTGTTTGGACGTGAAATATATATAGGAGAAAAGACTCACGAAATCAGGGCTTTATTAAATCCGAGGAAGGTGTGCTAGGTAATGGACGAAGGTACATTAACAACACGTGACATTTTTTTAAGAAAAGGGGAGAATAAGTTGT